>ML783396.1:455108-465415 GCA_009831015.1 Picea engelmannii | reverse complement strand
CACACATTGAACCTACAATCTGTACGCACAGTAATGAGAGGAGATGAGGTGGGATTATATCAAGGAAATTGAATGGCCATTGAGTTGAGTTCAATTTTCATCAAAAATTGCATAGAATAACTATCAAAGGATAAGCTATCATTTGAAGTTAATATTATCATTGGAATTTTGGTCTTGAGAAATCTTATCAGGATTAGAGGGTTGTATAAAACTATTTTTGTGAGCATATTTAGTGATTGGCCAATAAAACTTAGTTGCAAACACATATTTACATTCTCATTACCTTTTGGTTGAGATAAGAGTCCATTGAATACCACTACATAGACCAAACTAAAAATTTAGTTGGTTGTTGGAGAATGCTTACCAATTGCAAATGCATTGGGTTGAGTTCTACACATTTTGAGAGAAAGTTATACAAGGACATTATATTCCTTTTTCCATTTATTTCACTTCTATTCTCTTCCAAATCTTTCTAAAATTCCCAAGGGATATGAGAAATGTTTTGTTTAGATGACATTGAAATCAAGGGAAAGAGGTCAGGAAGTCAAGAGTGTAACATCCCGCTCTCGCGCACTTACCAAACTTATTCTTTGAGGACACTTGCTCGCAAATGATCTGGATTTTTATGATGATAAAACTTTTTCCTTCATTATGATGCGTTAAGATATATGACAGGATGTTTATACTACGTTGATGTAGACAGGTGTTGCTGACTCAGTTTCATTGAGTGTGCAGGGTTTCAGACCCTGACGATGCAGAGGCATCGGTGGAACTCCCTTGGACTCCGGATTGAGTCAGGGAGTGGGCTATTTGGGTTGTTTCATTTACGGTGATATTGTTTTGTTTTGATGATATGCTATTGATTTTATGATATGTTGTTGACCTGATCTGACATGATGGTTGATGATGCAGGTTGACGATAGCTTGTCGACCAGACTCACATATGGAGTAAAGGCGACACACACGAGTTCCAGAGAGATTGAGGGAGAGGTGTGGACAGCAGCCCTGCCACAACCTACTAGCACTCCCGCCGTGGCTCGAACTATAGGTTAACGATTACCTAGTTCGAGAGGATCCACAATGCTGTGAGGGCAGACTGCGACAGTCGCTCATGATGATTCTAAGGGGCGCGCAATAAGGCAGGGGCCTTATTCCTTAGAGCCCTTAGTCTCCGACAAGTTCACCTGGCGGAGTGTTGACTCGAGGGGTTATAGAGTCTACCAATCTGTCAAGTCAGCGAGTGGCATCCTCGGAGCACGTGGTGCATCCTGAAGGGCACGTCGCGCAAAGAAATGCAAGTCAGCGAGTGGCACCCTTGGAGCACGTGGTGCATCCTAAAGGGCACGTCGTGCAAAGAAATACCAGTCAACGAGTGGCACCCTTGGAGCACGTGGTGCATCCTGAAGGGCACATCGCGCAATAGAAGCAAACGAGGCGAGTGGCACCCTTGGAGCACATAGTGTGTCCTGAAGGGCACGTCGCATGGATGATGATGATGAGACAACTTAGATGACCCTAAGACCTTAACACCTGATAAAATTCTTAAAACGACTACCCTAATTAAATTGTCGCCCTGTTCAAATCAAAACCTAAATTAAAACATCTCTAAGTTAAATTTGGCAAGCCCTAAGAAAAGATTCTACAAAATAAACCTAGGGCGTAAACTAAAACCCTCCTAGGTGTTAATTAAAGTCTTCTTAAAAGTAAAGGGGGTAAGGTAATGAGGGAATTAAATTAAGTGAAACCCATGGCTTTTAAATGATAAAGAAGAAATAAAAATTTATTAAAGTGTGGGAGTATAAAAGCTAGGAATTTAAAAATATATTGAAAAGATTAAAAACCGCATTTATCTTTTGGGTGCAAAAATAAAAATAACAAGAGAGAATTAAATAATAGAATAAAAGAGACTAGAAATTAAGGAGTAAATTAAGGAGTAATTTAAGGAGTGATTAAGGAGTAATTTAAGGAGTAAATTAAGGAGTGATTAAGGAGTAAATTAAGGAGTAATTTAAGGGGTGATTAAGGAGTAATTTAAGGAGTGATTTTTGAGGAAGTGAGGGAATTGAGTCTTTTAAATATTAAAAAGAAATTAATTTTGGAGGACCATAGGGATGAGTGACACTTGGACGGTGGAGAACATTTAGAGGGTTGTCATTAAAAATTAATTAATTAATGATTTAGGAATTAGGTTAGTCTCAAAATTCTATAAAAGGAGGGGAAAGGAAGGAAGAAAGGGGGGAACGGTTAGCGTAACGTCATGCTGCCGAATTGTGGCTTGACGGGTTGCTTGTGTGGAGTTGGGTTTATCTCAGCTGTGTTGGAGTGGTAGCTCAGCTGTGGAGGCGAGCTAAGATGCTAGTCTATCTCTGGTTCTTGTGTGGCCCCTTTGCGGCTCGGGGGGCTAAGGGGGAAGCAGAGTACCCCTAGCGTTTGGCTGGGAGGTACCGGTGAGCCTTCTACGGTCAGCGAGCGGGACACGGCGCGGAGCGCGAGACGCAGCACGGAGCACGGGACGTCTTCCGACGCGGGCGTAAGGCAACATTATGATTTTAATTAGTGATGTAGAAGGCATTTTACTTTCGGCAATTTAATGTAATTGATGATTGATATTGTGAGATTGTTCTGGCATTTTTACATTCGGCAAATTTCATTTCAGCAATGTTATTGTGAGTTTGTTCTGGCAATGTCGAAATTGTTACCGCCGCTTTTGGCCAGGAGAAGAATGTATTTTGTTGAGTGTCTTTTGGCATGCATTATAGATAAGGGGCGTTTTTTTTTTAAATCTGACTTTAAATGCGTTAATGGTCTGCGTTGCTGTATACCTTAGTCGTTTGGCTGTATATCTTGCGCATCCATTGTATGTTTTTAAATGGCACTCAGGGTAAATATTGGTTGTCCATTGATCTGCATTAAAAGGGGTTATTGTTCTGCATCTTGCTGGGATATATTTGGCTGTTTGATTTGTGTGGCGTTTGTCCCAATTGCCGGTGGGTGTTTTAAGTGACTGCTGGGAGTTTTTAATTGTTGCTGTGCGCCTTTAAATTATGGATGGGCGTTTTGTTTATTGCTGGGTGTTTCCTATGACTGTTGGGCGTTTTTAACTTACCCGTGAGCATCCTTATTCATTCTGTATATTGTGGTATGGGGCGTTTGGAGAACTGTGTAGTGTGTTTTTGTAACAACCATTTTGGGCGTTTTTTTTACTTACACCATGAGCATCTTTACTGTTCTGTATACTGTGGTATGGGTTGTTTTTGGAAAACTGTGTTGGGCATGTTGCAACAATCATTTGGGGCGTTTTTTTTGTTTATCCTGTATTCTGGACGTTGGGCATCCGTATTGAGCATTTTGCATTTGTATTGGGCGTATTTAACACCCACAGTGAGCAAATATTTCAATGGTGGTTGATCATATATCTTGGGTGTTGTTTTTTTTTGCATTTATTGCGGTACTGTTGAATAGGGTAATTTCTCAGCTATTCACTGGTCTTCTCCTCATAGTTTCCAGGCATCTGTATAAAACAATGCGTTGTAAATGATAGTTAAATTGCACAGTAAATTGGAAGTTTAATTGACAGTTAAATAATATGTCTGAAATTCCAGGTCGTAAATGGTAGCTAATCTGCCCAGTTAACTGAAAGTTGTAAATGACAGTTTAATTTACATATCTATCATGCGTATGTAAATATAACCCAGGTCGACTATCATCACGCACATGCAGGTAATACAATTTAAACCGAGTCCTTAATTATTTATATCTGCCCTAGCATTTTAAGAATATGAAATTACGGAGGATCTAAAGCACCAGCAAGGTAAATGCATAATGAAGGAACCTTGACAACAAAAAAACAAAACCTGTTACCTCCGAATTTTATTGACTTCCGGTTCTTACGGCTGCAATCTTTATTAAGTCCTTGAGGCGAGATTAAATTCGCGTGGTAGCTTTTAGAGAATGGGATTCGGTGTAATGCAAACCTGGGAATTCTGCCACCTGGTTGTTTTTGTTAAAAAGAAAAGAAAAACATCAACGCCCTTCAATTCAATTACTTTAAGTCTGACAACCCATAGTCTTACTGCCTTACATCATTGTTCTGCCTTTTATTAACAATCATTGGCGCCTAACCTCTGACTGATGCCTCCCAACCCTAGATTGTAAGAAGTGGCATTGCGTCCTTCAAACCCGATCTGTGTGTAATATCCAAGAAGGTTAAGAACGCTCACTCATTCGTTAGGAAGAAGGGAAGTTTTTTTTTATTTGATCAGTGAAGAAGACATAGGATTTCATATTTGATTTTACCCTCCTAAGTTTTCGCTCCCCTTTAAGAGAAACACCACACTGAGCAAGGCATGCACTGTACAACCTCGTGAAGGGTGCAAATCGCGCAGATATTGCAAGCCTTGAATGCAGGTGCATGGCTGTCATGACGCAAAGAAATTAGGTGTGACCACAAATCCTTGTGTAAGAGAATATCTGGAATCCTGGGGTTAGAAATCTATGTCGAATGATATTTAGGAAGTGTACTTTAATGTAATCAATCCTAGGATAAATTTCTATTATTCTCACTTTTTAATTATGAATTTAAACTAATTAAAATATCTAGCATGGGAAGCCCGTGTGGTATAGACGTTGACCCCTCATGGTAAATGGTTGAGGTGTCCTGAAGCATAATTAGTTTTGACTCACATAATTAGTTTTAACTCAATTGAATCCTTATATTTTGTGGTCACTTCATAAACAAGGGACTGAAATTTAAATTTAGATGTGTCTTATCAGATCTACATATTAATTCTTAGGGGAAAGATAGGTCGGTATGCATAATGAAATGAATGAGATAATTTTCATACTCCATCCTTATGGAATCAATCTCTTTAGTAATCTATCATTTCTTCAAAAGTTATTTATGAAATTAATAACTTACGGTTAATAACTACCCCTACATTGAGTTATCCATTGTGAAAATTAATTAATTAACTTGTTCCAATTTAAAGGGGCTCATAATATACTGTTAGATTATTCACCTGAGTAACAAAGCCAATTCTTATGATGTATAATAGTAGAGTTAACGTTTGTATATAAAGGGTATTAAGGTTTAGATATTAAATCTTGTGTGGAGTAACCTTTAGTAGTATCTAAATGGTGAGAATATTTAATTACAAAAGAACTTTTCATTATTATAATTATTGGATATAATAAATATGGGTGTAGATGGATTGGCAAGTGCCGTGTAAATGGAAGGAAATTTGTAAATGAAGTCTCATGTTCGATTCTCACTTGGACTTACTCGTGCGCCATTCTTGTTGGCTGGGTGGTTGCGCCAGTAAAACAAAAAAAAATTGCACCTGTTACTAGAATGGTTGTCGTAACAAGGCGGTTCATTAGATATGGTATCAGAGCGTGTTCGACCCGCGACCTGGGATTCGCTATGGGTTCCGTTGACATGATTATGTTGATTATGCTGTCGCTGATCAAGTTGATTGTTGTGTGAAGGTAATCATTGTTAGAGGGCGCCGCGGAGGCAGACGACGGGGTGCTAGGGGAGGAGGCACGATGCCTCCAGCAGCATCCACGCCTGAGGGGTCTAACCCCCAGGGAGGAGAGCAGGTCCTTGGACCGGAGCAGATCGCAGTTGCCGATGTTGTGGGGATAATGAGATCTTTCCAGTGCAGGTCTGAGGCGCTGATCAACAGAATGGATAGAGAGGAGGCCAGGGCACCGACACCTATTGAGGTTCCACCATGCGCACCGGCCGTTACAGGTAGCATTCACCATGAACTCGAGAAGGTGAAATTTCCTGAGTTCTTCGGTGCCCCGGACGGCACAGCCGCTGAGGCATGGTTGGAGAATATGGCGATGTGCTTCGCACTTCGCGATTATACCTCCAACATGAAGGTCTGCATGGCAGTATTTCAACTAAAGGGGAGTGCTCTTCTATGGTGGAAGACGCTCCTACCGCAGCTGAACATGGCCGTCAAAGACATGTCATGGGAACTATTTGAGGAACGGTTCCGGGAGAGGTATCTTTCAGAGGAATTCATTGAGCGTCAGCTCAATGAGTTCAACGCATTACGACAGGGAGGTCGTACAGTGCCCGAGTACGAGGCACATTTTATGGAGCTGCTCCGGTATGCTCCGCATCTGAACACTGAGAAGCTCAAGGTCAACAGGTTCGTGTTTAGCCTTAACGGTAGCCTGCGTGCAAAGGTTAGGATTCTGATGCCTCAAACCTTGCATGACGCTGTCCAAAAGGCCCTCATAGAAAAGGAGGAGCTTATCAGTGGGGCTCAGACCAAGACTCCAGCGAGACCTGCAGGGCAGGGTTCATCTGGTACGCCGCAGCAGCAAACACCAGCGAGACATACGTTGGGATATCGTGGCTTCCAGAGGGGATCCACGTTCACTACACCTCGACGACCGCCACCTCAGCAGCAAACACCTTACCAAGGACCATAGCAGCAACAACAGCGTCGCCTGCAGCAACAACAGTTTAGACCTGTTCAGCAGAACATACCAGGTTTCCAAGCCAGTGGGTCGTTATCTTCTACTCCAGGTACCAGGACTACTGGGCTGAAGAAGGGGTGTTGGATGTGTGGGGAGCCACACTACCAGCGCGACTGTCCTGTGGAGAGGACCAGAGCATCCAGATCAGCCGGACCCGCTACAGTGGGAGATATGGGCAAGTCCCATCGGATTCATGCAGCGGTGAATAACCACCAGGAAGAGCACCAGTTGACTATGCTCGAGACAACAGGTACTGTCGCTGACCAGACCCTTAGTATTTTGATAGACCCAGGTGCCACTGAGAGTTTCATTTCTGGTGCAGTGCTAAAAAGGATTAATGTCAAGGCAGTCGAACATGACAAGTTTAGCTTCATGGAGATGGCTTCGGGAGCCAAACAAAAGGTCGGAGGAAAGGTTACGGGCTGTGACCTTAACCTGGGAGAGTTTTTTCACGAGGGTCAACTTGTACGTCACGATCTTAGGATCTTATGACGTTGTGATCGGCATGGATTGGTTGGAATTGCATGAGGCAATACTCAACTGTAAGATGAAACGGTTGAGCTTAGTCGATGATGAAGGAAAGAGACGGCTGATAGTAGGACGGAACCAGGGAGTATCTCTGAGGTTCGTCTCTTCCTTACAGTTATGGAAGAGTATGCACAAGGGGTGCAATATTTATGCGATCCTTGCGCTAAACGAAAAGGGAATAGCAGAAGGTCTAGAACACCATCCGGTGGTGAAGGATTTTGCAGACGTATTTCCAAAGGAGTTGCCTGGGATGCTGCCAGAAAGAGAATTGGATTTTACTATAGACCTGAAACCGGGGACTGAACCGATAGCGAGAATGCCTTATCGGATGTCGACCCCGGAGTTGCAAGTGTTAAAAATGCAACTGAAAGAGTTGTTGGACCTGGGATTGAAACATCCTAGTGTGTCACCGTGGGGTGCACCAGTTATTTTCATTCGGAAGAAGGACGGATCGTGGAGGCTTTTCATTGACTATCGTCAACTGAACAAGGCTACGATCAAGAATCAATACCCCTTACCAAGAATTGACGATCTGTTTGATCAAATGAAGGGGGTGACGGTGTTCTCTAATATTGATTTGCGATCAGGGTCTCACCAGTTACGGATCAAGGAGGATGATGTCCCTAAGACCGCTTTTAAGACAAGATTTGGACATTATGAATTTACGGTTTTACCGTTTGGACTGACAAATGCCCCAGGGGTATTTATGAGCTTGATGAACTCGGTGTTCCGCGAGTGCTTGGACAAGTTTGTCCAAGTATTCATTGATGATATTTTGATCTACTCTCGGACGAAGGAGGAGCATGATGAGCACTTGCGCTTGGTACTACAATATTTACGAGAACACAAATTATATGGGAAGCTGTCCAAATGCTCTTTTTATCAATCAAGGATTCACTACTTAGGGCATGTGATCTCCGGCGAAGGTATCTCCGTGGATCCATCCAAGGTTGAGGCTATTATGGAATGGTCGGCGTCGACGAATGTCACAGAAGTGCGTATTTTTATGGGTTTAGCGGAATACTATAGACGGTTTGTCGAGGGATTTTCGAAGATAGCAGGTCCGATCACGGAATTGCAGAAGAAAAACAAGAAGTTTGTTTGGACAGAGAAATGCACAGAAGCGTTTAGGAGGCTCAAAGAGTTGTTGATGACAACGTCGATACTAAAGGTCCCTGACATGGATGCAGACTTCTTGGTATGCACTGACGCATCCAAGGAAGGTTTAGGCGGAGTCTTGATGTAGGACGGACGAGTGGTTGCTTACATTTCGAGGAAGCTAAGAAGACATGAGGAAAACTACGCGACGCATGATTTGGAGTTATTAGCCATCGTATATGCCTTAAAGGTATGGAGAAACTACCTGGTTGGATGAAAATTTGAATTAAGGACTGATCATTGTGGATTACAACACATTTTTACGCAAAGCGACCTGAACGCGCAACACCGGCGTTGGTCGGAATTGCTTAGAGAATACAACTTTGAGATTACTTACATAAAGGGAACCATGAACCGAGTGGAAGATTCCTTGAGTCGGAGGCCACGCATCTTTTCGGTGTTGCCTCTTCACACGAATCTACGTGAGAAGATTCTCACTTTATAGCGTGATGATGACTGGTACAAAGAAGTCGAGGATTTTATCGGACAAAACACTATGATGGTACCACGATATGAGGGATTTACTTTTGACAGCGATGGGTTATTGAGGTTTAGAGGTCGGATTTACGTACCACCAAACGACGAGTTGAGGATTTTGATCCTAAGCGAGGCTCATAGAGCCGTTTCCATGGCTCACCCAGGAGTTACGAAGATGAGGGCAGACCTTAAGCCCTTGTTCTTCTGGAAAGGAATGAAGGCCGACATAGTCAAATTTGTGGCTAGATGTCTCGAGTGTCAGTAGGTAAAGGCTGAACGTAGACACCCGGCAGGATTACTTCAACCACATGCCATTCCGAAATTGAAATGGGAAGTCATTTCGATGGATTTTATTGTTGGATTTCCCCTGATGGCAAGGAGACACGACTCGATTTTTGTGGTGATAGACACTCTGAAAAAAAGTGCTCACTTTATTCCTGTGCGTACGACGTATCAGGCACTGGGCATAGTGAGATTTTTCATCAGTGAGATTGTGAGGCTGCATGGCGTACCTAAGAAGATTATATCCGATCAAGGATCGATGTTTACTGGATGATTTTGGACGAGTTTCCAAGAGGCCTTGGGATCCCAACTCAATTTTAGTACTGCGTATCACCCAGAGACCGACGGACAGATAGAATGTACGAACCAAACCTTGGAAGACATGTTTGACATGTACGTGATGGACCAACAACAACGTTGGGAGGAATTCTTGCCTCTCATAGAGTTTGCTTACAACAACAGTTACCAGAGAACCATTAAGATGGCGCCTTCTGAGTTTCTTTATGGGAGACCGTGTCGGACGCCCTTGAGTTGGGATCGACTTGAGGATAGGGTCCTGGTGGGACCAGAAGCAATCCAAGAAATGGAAGAGCAGATGCAAACCATAAGACAAAGGATAAAGGAAGTGCAGGATCGACAGAAGAGTTATGTCGATGCGCACTGAGTCGACCGTAGTTACGAGGTCGGCGATGAAGTCTTCTTGCGGGTTAAACCGCATAAGAGTTCGATCAAGTTTGGAAAGGGAGATAAACTCTCTCCTAGGTTCGTGGGACCCTTCGAGATTGTGGAGAGAAAGGGGCCCGTGGCCTATCGACTAGTCTTGCCTGATTCTTTGAGGCATATGCACGACATTTTTCATGTATCTGTTTTGAGACATTATATTAGTGATCCTACACACGTGATTGACATGAGTTCCTTGCAGGTATCGGACGAGGGAGCGCTCATGGCTGAGCCAGTCCTCATTTTAGATCATCGCGTTCGACAGTTACGACGTCGAACGGTAGATCAGGTCAAGGTCCAGTGGGACAGTTATAGTCCGCACTCGGCGACCTGGGAGGACGCATATGATATGCGCCACCAGTTTCCATTTTTGTTTGACAGATAGACCTATGATACTATGGTATTCATGATATTATGGTACATTTATTTCGGAATTTATACTGAGAAACTTTGTGATGAAGTTTAGGCCAAGAGGGGGTGTATGTAACATCCCGCTCTGGCGCACTTACCAAACTTATTCTTTGAGGACACTTGCTCGCAAGTGATCTGGATTTTTATGATGATAAAAATTTTTCCTTCATTATGATGCGTTAAGATATATGACAGGATGTTTTTACTACGTTGATGTAGACAGGTGCTGCTGA
>ML783396.1:432056-446741 GCA_009831015.1 Picea engelmannii | reverse complement strand
ACACTTTGCAAGGCATGATTAGCTTCTCAGATGTCACAACAAATCTTTCCAATTCTCTCTTTGTCAGTCCTTCCATCTAATATTCGCCATAACAATTCTGTTATGTTCTTCCCGATATGCATTGTATCAAACAAATGAACTATTTGTAGGTGCTATTAGTATGGCAGTCTACTGAATTGCATCGGGTAACTTTTCATTCCTCGTGGAAGCCCATTCGTTCCTTAACAACATTCATGAAACATCAACAAATTGAAATTAACACTAATTAATGGGACAAAATGAATTCAATACTAATGAAATTAACCAAAGATTTATATAATAGGTCATACATAAATAATTTGCGTACCTTGATGATTTCTAATATATTCCAGCTTCCATAGGCGAGGTGTCATTCTTCGTGGTTTTTTTCCATTTTCTTCTTTACCATTGAACTTTGCTTTGTCTGTAGTTCGATAACTATGGTTCTTAGGAAGAAAGTGCCTATACTCATCAAACACTTCCTTTGCTAAACTCCTTGAATGACGAGATTTTAACCCAGGAACACAAACTGGGCATGCAAATTTACCCTTTGTTTGAAGACCTACAAGATACATGAATAAATGTAGCATCAAATTAGAGTTACAAATTAAAATAATGCATGATTTTTTCAGAAAAGATATATAATATTAAATAACTAGTAGTATTTCTACTAGTACTTGAAAAATAACACTCTGGAGGTCGGTACTTTGGGGGCATCGTCTATATATTTAAAAACAACATAGAAAAGTTAGTGTGTATAGAAAATATAAAAATCTCGATAAGAAATATTACTAAAATTCATGACATACTGATTATTACAGAGAATACATTAAATATTGAATCCTCTTACCAAGGGACGATATTCATAACCCCCTTCGGCATGCCCCTTCTCCCTACAATGTTTTTGGGTTGTTGTTATTAAAAGTCTTCTATTTTGCAAGCCTCTACAATCATAGCAAGGGAAATAACATTTTCCATCACCCCTCGCCTCTAATTCCACTCTTAACCGAGTAAGCTTCCTGTCATTTTCATTCATTGTGACAAATCCTTGTCCTAACAAGTAATTATCTTACCTACACCATACCAAACATTAAGCTGTCAATTTTTTATATTTTGGCTACTCCTTTCAATTATGATATGTTTATTTACAGTGACCTACATATTTATAATAAGGTCAACATATTTATAATAAGGTGATCATATGTGTAGACGATCAACATCATGACGACATAGATAGCATATTTATAATAAGGTCATATGTGTACACATGTTTTCTTTATATAATAACGACATATACACCTAACATAAGTTTAGGGTTAGTGTTTATGTATCTTATTAGTCCCTGCTAAAGCAGGGAATATAGCAATCAATTAGTATCATTTCAACGATTAGGGTTGAGTTTCAAGAGAAATTCCATATCTTTATCAATGAAAAGAGAGAGAGATTATAGCTACAATTGAAGGGAAAAGGGTATGTGGATTCCATAAACCTAGAATATTAAGGAATCCACATACCCTTTTTCCATAGAATATACTAACTATATCCAAAAATGAAAGACATGAAATATGGTACTACACATATTATATAAATATATTATCAAGGGAAAAATAAGCTAAATGCAATTTGGACAATTGAAAAAAAAATTACAAGTTAAATGAGTACATCAATAAAAAATAACATACTAACCTTGCAAGTTCAAAATCAGAGCTATGTAGATCGAGAATTGGATTTGTTCAACTGGTGGGTGACAGAAAAAGTAAACAGCTCAAACAAAATCCAAGAACAGTGTCACAACTATAGCAATTGTGTCACAAAGTCTCTTAAAGTCACGTATATATAGATAAAATAGTCAGCTAGCCATTAACACCGACCAATGAGATAGGCAAAATTTTCGTCACTATTTCCATGAAAGTTTGTCGTTATAGCGACAAAAATCCTGACTAGGTTAAATTAAGATTTTCATCGATATTGTGACGAAATTTCGTGGCAATAGTGATGAAAATCCCGCCCTGTTTAAAAAAAATATGAAACTAGTGGAAGCGTGGACAATTTTCATGGAATAATCCGCCCATATGTAGTAGTGTTACCTGCAAGAGCATTTCATATTTTTATTAGTGATCTAATTCAATAATTTTGTTTAAACCAGTGGATGGCATAATGGTCCATTGTCACAGGGTTCAACCTAGCCCTGATACCATATGTAAAAACCCCTCTGTTACGTCATATAATTACACAAGAAAAATCTATTTTTTGTTTTTTTTAAATAATAAGCATCATTAGAACAAAAGAAACATGACCACACATCATTAGGATAAGTGAAACATGACATTAACATACTTGATTCAATTGCAGTCAGATTCATGATAATAACAAATATCAGTAAAACACATTCAACTTCTCTCAATCATTTGTAGCTAAATTTAGATACTACTTAAATCATGAAGGCTCTCCCACATCACATGATATGAAATTCATCCTACCCATCCAACCTATCCTGCAAGGTTAGGACTTCCAAGACACATAATCAACGCTCAAGTCTAGGATTCGTCTGATTGATCTTGACCATTTAAGGTCTCAAGACTGGAGTTTGTTATAAATAACCACGAAGTATCAAATTCCCTTAATCCCATTGCATTCCAAAATTTTAGATATACAACAATGTTCTTAACTACTCTTATGTAAATAGAGAAAATATGGTAGCCTGGCTACTTCATCAAACATCATTTTATACTAATTCAATACCTTATCACCTTTCTCATTAAGGATAGGAAGACATTCCAAAAACAGTAAGACAATAATATTAAACAAAAATAAAAATCCTTTTAACCTACAATCTACCATTTATGACAGTTGAAAACCACTTAGAAACAAAGAAAAAATAACCTGTAACTTGGAGAGAGTCTATTCTAAGAAGGAGTGTAAGTTATGTAAGAAGCATGAAACTTCTCTTCTAGAAACACAGTGCAACACCTCTAGAGTCAATTCTAGGAGTGCATAGATGGCTCCTTGAAGGCCCAAGTTTCAGAAGATACAACAAACAAAGTGCACAGAGACCCTCTCCATTCGAGAAGAGTCAAAATTTTTAAAAGTACAATCCCAAGAGAGGCAGTGCAAACATTCACAGCGGAGGTGCAAAATACGAACTCAATAATTAACATATAAAACTCAAGAAGGATGCGCTAATGAGCGCATGCGTTCTTTTAAAAGGAAAAAATCAAGAAAATAAACCTCTCATAAGGTCATCGATGAAGTCTTTGATCACTGCCAAGGATCAAAGATCTTGTTACAGGTACAATGCCAAAGCTCATAAGTGATAACACCTTTTGAAGTTGTGTAGGAGATCCGATTTCATGAAAAACATTTGACAGGTGGAAACTTTTAAGGATCGAGCATCTAGAGCTAAGGATGAAGTCCCAAAATGGACATGCGTCACTTGGTCTAAGAAACATATTGGGAATTAAAATTACCATATGATCAAATCAAGTTGAAGGATAGGAATAGGAAGGCCCAAGGCTAGAGATACTGAATGGCCTAAATCCTGACAATCGTTGGATCTTATTAATATTTTTGGGTTAAAGGCTGACAGATGGATAAGGTCAATATAGTCGATGCTTAATATTTGGGAAATATCACTCTGGGAGAAAAGAGAAGTGGAAAACAATTAACAACCTTGAGTCCTGAACCCTGAAATAAAACTAGACCATTGATGTAGGACTGGTCACCGACGTTGGATGAAATTCGTGAGTACTTCCAATACTAACCACTTCGGTGAAAGGAAGTCCAAAACATGCAAAAAATACCTGAAGGTCGAAGCCCCATAGTCATGAAATAATACACGTGGAAACACAATGAGTTCCCATGTCATCATAGTCCATGTCAGTAAGATCACATCAGCAAGGACATGTGGCGCAATTAGATAACGATAAGTGTCAAGGTATAGTTGGCACTTTAGGTACGAAATTTATGAATCAAGGTGACACATGGAAGTCGCTTATCCTATGCCACATCAACAATGAAATAAACTTCCATATCACTCCAGAAGTATGCCACTCCAGGAGATTTGAATCTAGAGAAACACAGTCCTCTGAAGTGTCAGAGCTCCTAAGTTACTTCTAGCCATAGATCTAAGGAGGGTGTGGGAACCGTCGATCCCTTAGTCATTTAGAGTTTTTCTCTTCGGGAAGTTTAAGAGGTAAGGTAGGTTTGTGAAGACCCTGAAGTTACGAACTTTCGAAGTAAAGGAGGTCCATAGATCTGGAGAACAACCAGTAACGTCGAAGCTCTAGAGCCCTGAATTATGCCCCTTGGGACTAGCACCAGGTTCTAGCTCCCGGTCACATTCATAAGTTGGTTTAGGAAAAGGGATAACACCCAGATGGGAAGTAAGTAAAAATTTTCCCAAAAACCTAAAATGGGAATCCCACGAATCTGAAGAAAATGGATTAAGTAACAAGTTTTTATAGAACTCTATGCCCCTAGAGACATTGGGTAAAAAGAAATCTAATCTGAGAAAAAAAAAAAACCCAGGGTTTAACGATTTCAATAAAATCCACCATTCAACATATTGATTCAATGTAAACTTAAAAATAAGTTATGGTAAAAGTTTGAATCTAGTATGCCTCTCGACAACGAATCCATAAAAAAAATTGAATTGGATTTTAAAGGAAAATCAACAAGGGCTTAGGATACAATAGGAACTAAACTACAAATGACCAACGAGTGATATATTTAAAAATTCCTAACATAATCCTCTTAAAATTTGTTCAACATATTCCAGTAAGGATGAAAGACAGACTTAACCATAAACTATATGAATATGAAATTCTCACTAAACAATGAGAATCAGACCAATATACGGAGTTCCGAAAACATCTAGAATTTACAGGGAAGAATTTAAATTATAACACTGTAGCAATTTTTTATTTTCTAGCAAATGTAACACTTGACATTTAGACCTCCAAATTATTCTATAGCGACTCTATCCATCTACTATACTGATACTCTCATAAAATAAATAAATTCATCTTATAAATACCAGAAATCAGTGAAACCTGTGTGTTGAAGATG
Organism: Picea engelmannii; assembly: GCA_009831015.1. Taxonomy (NCBI): domain Eukaryota; kingdom Viridiplantae; phylum Streptophyta; class Pinopsida; order Pinales; family Pinaceae; genus Picea; species Picea engelmannii. The sequence continues at coordinate 441,656 of ML783396.1, read as the reverse complement.
TACTTCTAGACGTTACGCTCCCTTCCTTCCTTCTCTTTCTAATCGTAGATACTTTACTGATACCTCCCAGCCAACGCTAGGGGTAGTCTTCTTCCGCATTATCCCCCGATCCGAAAAGTGGCCAAGAAAAAAGACCAGAACACAATAGCTTCCAGGCTTGCCTTGCAAGGAAGATCTTTCACTCTTTTACAAGCTTGGATGTGCCAACTCTCACAAGTAAACACACAATCAATCAAAATTATGGAAGCGTAATACTGCCTTCCCCAGGGTATGATCCCCTTCTCTTCTACATCCTTTTCTTTATAAAATTCTCCTTCATGGATATTTTTCCCTCATGCATAATTCATTAATTTTCATAAATTCAGTTCAAGCATTATTCATCTACTATATGTGTCACATTCTCCCCAGGTTTCACAAGTAATTTCTCTTTTATTTTTTATTTAAATGCCATCTTTCCTCACAATTCCCCATGTGTTCCTAAATTTCCTCTTAGTTTTCTCTTAGTTTCCCCAAATCCCTTAGTTAAAGGTTGTCAACTGAATAGATTTTAGTTAGGGTTGGATTGGGGGTCTTATTAGTTAGGCTAGATTTGGTTGACTCAAATTCTATTCTATGCACAACCCATTCTGTCAAGTTGTAATTATTTTTAAACAAGAATTTATTTCTAACAATTTCATGCACCCTTGTGTGTCCTATCAATTCTTTAGGTTCATTCTTATTGTTTCCTAACCATTGATTTCCTTCACATCTTTACTCATGTCACAATTCAATTAGACCCTTTATTAAAATCCATGTTTGGCTTTAATAACTAATTCTCTATTGTTTAAATAAATTAATTTTATCCTTCAAGATCAAATCATTCCAGTGTTTTCTAGGCCACCTATGTTTAGTGAATCAGGCTTCAAATGTGTGAACTACCCTTCAAGATGCAACTCAGTCTCCAAGGGTGCCACTCATGTTGACTTGTTTTTGGAATTTTATCTAACCCCTTGTAGTAAAAAATCCATTCGGTCCACCTTGTGAGAGACTAAGGAATTCTAAGGAATAAGGATCCTGCCTTATTGTGTGCCCCTTAGAAATCTACGTGAGCGACTGTCTCAGTCTTCCCTCACGACATCGTGGACCACCCAAACTAGGTAACGTTAACCTAAAGTTCTGGCCATAGTGGGAGTGCTAGTAGGCTGTGACAGGGATGTTGCCACACCTCTCCCTCAATATCTGGTTTTCTGTGAAAGGCCCCTTTACTCCTTATGTGAGTCGGAATAGAAAGAATCAACAATCCTACATTCATTTACAAAACAATGTCAAAATCTCTCTATTTATAAATCATACCAAAATCCATCATTCATCATAGGTGCATAATAATGAAATACTCAAATAATACAATCCGTTCCCTGACTCAATCCGGACTCCAAGGAATCCCTTTGATGCCACCAACATTCATCACCTTTCATGTGTCCTGCACACTCAAGACGACTTGTCAAATCACATGTCAACACATATATATACATCAGTAATATCAAGCAGATATAACACCTCAACATCATCATATATAACCCAAAATCTGAATGAAATCACAATGTTCCATACCCATATCACTTGCAAGCAAGTGTCCTCAAAGAATAAGTTAATAGTAGTATGCTCAGTACAACAAGATGTTACAACTTCACACATGTCATCTTGGACTATAACACTGTACATGTATGAGCCTACATATGTTATTGTATGTTTCTTGTAAAGACATGGGCCCACATATGTGATATTAGAATCGATTATATCTCATGTATATAGAGGAAGGAGAGAGTCATTTAAAAAAATAACATATTATCTCACTTATAATTATCATACTTTTGTTAGATATGTGATCAACTAGAGAACATTGGTCTTCCTTGTCTCCTTTTGATATTCTTATGTTATTTTTATCTCTCTCTACTGGATTCACTAGGGTTCCTTGATTTTGTTGGAGCATATTGAAGTCTAGGTTTAGGGTTTGATCGCTTCGATATTTGAAAATTAAGTTTTTGCAATGAAACCCTATGTTGTACTTGGATAAGTGAAGAAGAATAGATGTCTTTTCTTGGAGGAGTTTCTTGAGTGATTCATACTTCTTGGAGATCATTGGTCGAGGTAGCGTATTCTTAGTTTTACCTAACAAGGATTTTAGAGAGTTGGTGGATTGTACTAGACTTGTGATAAGGATATGGTATGTACATGAACTTAATCATATGTGAATTAATGAATTTAGCTATCCAATACTTGTGTCAATTGTACATTTAATTTCTAGTGATGTATGCTCTTCATGGTTTGTAATTTCCAAAAATATATTTTTCGGTAATCTGACATAAATGTAGAGTGATTATGTTAAATTACTTTACATTGTAAATGTAAAATATAAGGGTTCTTTTGTTGATGCATTTACAACTATAAATGAGTTTTGTCAAATATAGTTTATGCATGATAAGATTTCCCTAAAAGGTTGAAACTTATCAGAACACTTTGGTATCATTCATCATGGATTTCCTAGATGTTCAAGATTTTAAAGGATTGGAATATTTTCTGTTTTCATTTTTGTTTTAATTATATTTCATTAAAAACCTAAGGATGAAAATTCACAGGGTTAAGATTTGGGAAGCCTCTAGGATAGAGGTGAAATTTTAAAATTTACATTAAATATTGATTTCACAAAATTTCTACATGGTATCAGAGCATTTGTAGCTAAGATAAATATATGCATAAGAGGCATATTGTATTTTAGCTAACAATTAGTTGGGATATGTTCTTAACCTTATTTGATGTTGTTGGGTGTGATACCCTAGGGTATTTAGGAGAAGCACTTGGACCCTATAAGGGTTTTATCTGCATGATGCATTTTTTAATTGTTCGCTTAAGGAATTTTTTAGGATGTGCAAGGTGATTCTCAATATTAGAGAGTATGTAAGGTTTGGCAAATATTCCAATATTGTTCCATGGAAAATCAAGATTAAAATACTTATAGATGAACCCAATACTTGGGAGCATTCTAATAAAGATATTTGAGGACCTACCAATACAATATAATTGATCGTTCATTTGAAGAAGGAATCTAAAGTGAAGAGAATCATCCTAGATTTTATAAAGGATCATTTCATATCACACATTATAGATACGAATATATGTAAGAAAAAGTATGATTCTTTGGTTGAGTTATTTCAAAACTCTTATGCTTCTTGATAGTTTCTCTTGTAAAATCAACTTTCAGGTATTCACGTGGGAGAGATACCTGAATAGAATCATTAAGTTGAAACATTAGTTGTTATCCATTAGAAAAATGATGGAGGATGAGAAATTGGTGTCCATTTCCTTAAAATTAATTTCTCATTCCTAGATACCTTTTATTTAGGGTATTTTTTCTCAAATCACCTTGCAAAATTTTCCAAAATTTTGGTTCATCTTGTGTAGGAAAATTAGATCATAGTCGTATTCAGACAACAAGGGGAAGCATATGTCACTGGCCTCATCAAGAAGATGAAGAATGGCAGTAAGAAAGGATACAAGAACAAGGTTTAGAGATAGAAAATAAGGACTTGAGTATGGTGATGTGTTTATGATGTCAGAAGATGGGATATTATGCTAGCCATTTTAGGTTGAAGAATAAGCAAAAAGGTATGAAATATTTTATATATAGAACTATAGTAGGTATGGAGGAGGACCCCTCTTAGTTTGAGACAAATTTTTCCACAGATTATTGTTAGTCTTCTAACAATATGTCAAGTGTTGGATGGTATGTGGATAATGGAGCTTTGATACATATGACATATGATATGTATTTATCCAATATAATTCAAGTGAAATAAGGAGGAATGGATGTGGATCTTGGTTACTATGCTAATTATCCTATGAGAGGACTTCCATCCATTTCTTTCTAGATGGATTCAAGTGATTTTATTGAGATGATTGATATTCTATTTCTTCCTAGATTGAAGAAAAATATTCCTTTATTATATTTTAGGACAAAGGTTTATTGGAAAGTTTCATTTGAGGGATCAAAATGCACCATCAATGATTGTATCCTAGATAGGTTGAGGCCTTTGACTAGAGGGGTGATAGTGTTGGACACACCAACTACACTGAGAGGGGGGGTGAAAAGTGTAGTGCTATTTTTCCCAATACTTCCCTCTTACACAAAACTCATTAGTTAGCAATCACCATTTACTCATTACTTATTGTTTTCATTTATAGCTAGTTAAATGTGAACATACACCCGCAACATGTATCAGCAATATATCATCAACAAATCATCACCACAGAGCACAAAGAACACAAGATGTATGGACAATTTTCTTTTTATTACGGACTACAATCCTTGGGTTATCAACAAAAACTCAATAAAGTACAACTCTACAAGAGCACCATCTCTATAATGCAAGACTTAGCTTACACCTTCAACATCAACTGCGATGAGGCAACAATCCTCAAAAATATCAATCTGTCAATAGGTATGTGATTTGTTGGTAGTGAAACACGCGTATGTACACTCCCTACCAGTAGTACAACTCATGTATGTACATGGCTAGTCTATACTACAACCTGTGTATTACTTCTGAGAAACTAGGGTTTTCTTTTCATCACACACTGAAAGATTCTGCAACCTTCAATCATATTCACATCTATCTTTCACTATCCAATCTGACCCATAACCAATCACAACACATCCAAGCTCTCCAACAACTTACTCATGCTCCTCAACCATACAATATGAATGTTACTCAATCATGTATAAGAAACCAATATACTATAGAAATCATATCAGTATTGAATCATAAGAGTGTTGCTCACTCTATCAACCAACACAAACCAAATCACAACTACCATACCAAGAATGCCTTAAGCATTCCCTGCACAACAAGAAGGAGTATATATCAAGACAACAATGTAACCATACCATAGTTTCTATGGCATATCTGAGCCCATATAATGCAGATCTGGAACCTGCTCCAGTCTTTAAGAGTCTAGCACCGACTCACACACAAGTCTTCATGAATTCATCCATTGTATGTGTACTGTCCTCATTCATCCCGCGTATGTACACACCCTGGCTCACTGTAGCTCGCGTATACTTCAGAAACTAGAGTTTCTGAACTTATGAGACTTTTGCTATCATGATCTCAGACTTATCAAAACTTTGATTCGTCCATGAGATCCTCCATATCTCTTCTCTCTCAGAATAGATATTCAATACATGCTCAAGAGATACACTATCAGAAGATACCATTGCCTCTTATTTAGAATCTCCAAGTATCTTCCTTAGAAGCATATTCTAGGTCACTTAACCCACTTGTAGGTCACTTAACCCATTTTCCACATTTAAGGGTTAACCACTTTCCATAATTAGAAAGTTCTCCATTACTTTATCATTTAATTATTCCTCATTGACTTTGTCACCTCACTTTATCATTTAAATAATTTTCTTTGATTTTTTTATTTCACTTTATTATTTAAATAATCCCCCTTGACTTTGTCTCTTCACTTTACCATTTACATAATAATTTCTTCGTTGCTAGCTCTTTGACTTCTTTGACCTTTTGCAGCTTCAAGCCTACATATGAGGGTCCTCCAAATTTGTAATCCCATAACTCTCAAACCATGAGGATTTATGTGACATTCCACATACCACTAAAAATGGCATGACAAGCACTATCCCCTTATGATAGTTTCATTCACAAATTCACTGATATTCATCTCATTATTCCACAATTAAGTATGGGTTCTCCAACCATACTTCTAGGATAACTCAAATGTAAAGCGTCTTCTGGTGAGGGATTTCACCAAAATGGGACGACTTTGTATTTTATCCATTTGTACACCTTATCAACCGGAAGAGTAGATCCGGTTCAGGGTTGTCTAAATAACCCAAGTTGTTTGGTGTAACCTATTCTGACGGGTTTAATGGATCCATTAGCCAACTAGAGTCCCAAAAATAATAAAGGAAATGAAACTAATCTAAAATCTATGATTCTAACAAATTATATATTATTGACTAATGTTTATTAAAAAGAAATGTGAATATAAACAATCTATATACAAGTTACAAGGATTGCATGAAATTTTGCAAAAGTGATTCTTTGATAAAGTTTCTGAATCAAATATGAACAACACTTATTATTATTATTATTATTTAAATATATTAAACAAATAAATACTAAATGAATACGATTGAAACAGTGACACAAAAATAGTCAAAGCTCATTAATGTAATCATCGTTTCATTCATAAACAACTCTAAATAAAATAAAAGAATGCATCTACTAACCTCTAACTGATCAGTCAATTGAGTTTATCTTCCTCTTTTGTATGAGCTCCTTCTTGTACTTTTTTTAAGGGAAACCTATAACAGAACAATACTAGCACTTCCAAAATACATTCAAAGAAGTATTTGATATTGGGGTAAATTGGTAACAATAGAAAGACATCTAATTAAAAAATCATGTGATCTTAAGATGATCAAGATTTAAGAATGAGAGAAAACTCAGATGTGAATATTTATATTATACAACATTTAACATTAAGAATAAATTCAAAAATAATCAATTGATAGATCAATCACACATAAAAATGGAATAAGAAATTATGAACAACATATAACACTTAACAGTATGAAAACACCATATGATGACAAGCTAAAACTAAAATCAACCATAACAACATTTTCATAATACAACAGTAATGAAAGAACAAAATGGAATAGGTATCACATAGGTGTAAATCCAAATATGAATTGCCTTCCCATATTCTTTCTCAAAATCACATGCCCATACTATAGTCCTGGAAGAATTTTTGGGATAATAGATTCTTAAAGATTGAAAAAATTAATATATAAATGATAACAATTAGCCATGTATTAATAAAAAAGACTAAATCTATTTAAATCAATGCATAATCAATTATTCAAAGAATATGAAGATATTATAATGAAAATAAAACCATTTTACTCACAAGACAAAAGCCATTAAGCAATCTGGAATTTCATATTTTTCTTCGGAAATACTCCTCCATTCTCCCAAAATTCCAACTATCTGTTACTCCATTTGAAAAGAAGAAAAGTTTATAAAATAAATAATATACAAAAGAGAAAGGATTAAAATCCTCCTCTCAATTTCTTAGATGTGTGGCTCTAATATTTCTCATATATTTATACAATGAATGAACAGTCTAGGCGTCACTATTAATTTCCATCGGCTGAAATTTGTCTCGTAAAGGGACACAAATATCTCTCAAATCATGCATTTGTGTGGGAAAATTTCTAGGTGGAAGGTAAAAGGGTCCATCTGGGAACTGGGTTTTCAACCGTTTCTTCAAATGCCTCACGGTTTGGCTACAATCAGTCCTGCAAAATTGCCCATCTGATCTTGACGTCTTTCCAAATTTTATCTGTTGTTGGTCATAAAATTATTTGTAGCAATCAAATATTATTTTTGGATCAATCATCTTGAACATATTTGGATAATAAAATCAATCCATGATCAAATCCATACTAAATAACTAATAATAGAAACCTGTGAAACAAAAAGAAACCTAAATTAATAACCTAAAAATTGTGAATAAAACAAAATCTAGAACAATAAAATAAAAAATGAATTTAAACTAACTATAAGTTCTAAACAAACATTGTTTATAATTTCCTTTCAGATATGATCTCAAAATTCTAGAAGCTTCAAGTTAATGGAGAAGAGAAAAATCTTAATTTTGTTTTTTTATAAAATCAAACAAATGATAGATAATTATTTATTATTATTTTTATTTTTATTTTGAAATGAGATGCAAAATGAAAAAATGATTTAATTAATTAATATCACCAAATGATTTTATGAAAACGAGAAACTGACCAAGATAGTATTTGATGAAGTATTGAGCACATTATTCAAAATCGTCAAACTTGCTAATGAGCAAAATAAAGAACACATAATCATAAATTAAACGAAAGTAAACACTTGATAAAAATAAACTTCTTTGTTTAAATTATGCTCGTTTCTAAATTTTGACATATACTCTTGTAATGAATGTCTCATACTATAGTGAATGTCTTAAGTTTGTCTCAAAGAAAACCAAGGTATGGAACTATTTGAAAAGGTTGATTATGTAGCTCATTATAATTATCGAGATTCTAATGGGGACTCTTTAAATTTTGTAAAACTTTGGGGGGAGTTGTTGGGGCCCAACAAATGGAGACTTACTGGGTGAAGTAGTTATCTATGATCTGGTAAGATTTCATCTTATAAATAAAAGAATAAGACTTGAAAAAGGATTTAAGCTCCATGAAATAAATTCACTCTGAGACCATATAGTATTAGGATAAACTCAATGTTATAACCAGACAATATAATTTTCTTTGTAGGGGATTATAACCTGAAATAATGTCTAAATAAAATAGTCACAATGTTTATAAAATAACTTCAATACTGTTGACAGAGCCACTGCTGCCAGCAAGAGTCCATAGCCTTGGTAGGGATGTCATTTAACCCACACAAATGCTTTAATCCCATCCAATAGTTGTATCCACATGATGTATACTCCCATAAAAGTTAATTTAAAAACATATACCTACTACCTCTCGACCCAGCATTGCTTCGCTGCCAGCAGGCCTATTCAGTACCCCAACAAAGTTGTCTTGGTATCATGTGTGCATTTACCCGCTGTCAGCGAGTGTAACGACCCCTTCGTTATGTCTATAAATAGCGAAGTTCAGTAGGATTTTTTTTTTTTTTTTAACAAATAAGAAATTAACAACATCACCTAATTCATATCAATGCAAAAACACCTGACAGCATAACTAAGGTGACACATGATCAGAATATAAACAAACTCTACAATATCATTGCGGAACGAAATTGCACACCATAATGCCAACTAATCTCATCATATTATCACCAATAACAATAATTTTGCTGAATGTAAAACTGCTTTCTACTTCACCATTAAAATCATACCGTTGCCACTCGCCCGCTTCGGAGACGTCCCTCGCGCTGTGCTGCTTCCCTCGCTCCGTGTCACTTCTTCTTACCGACCACAGAAAGCTCACCGGTACCTCCCAGCCAAACGCTAGGGGTACTCTGCTTCCCCCTTAGCCCCCCGAGCCGCAAAGGGGCCACACAAGAACCAGAGATAGTCTAGCGTCTCAGCTCGCCTCAACAGCTGAGCTACCACTCCAATCACAGCTGAGATATACCCAACTCCTCACAAGCAACCCGTCAAGCCACAATTCGGTAGCGTAACGTTACGCTAACCATTCCTCCTTTTTCTTCCTTCCTTTCCCCTCCTTTTATAGAATTTTGAGACTGACCTAATTCATAAATCACTAATTAATTAATTTTTAATGACTAACCCTCTAACAGTCCCCGCCGTCCAAGTGTCACACATGCCTCTGGTTCTCCAAAATTAATTTCTTTTTAATTATTAAAAGACTCAAATCTCTCACTCCCCAAAAATCGCTCCTTAATTTACTCCTTAAATTACTCCTTAATCACCCCTTAAATTTCTCCTTAAATTACTCCTTAATCACTCCTTAAATTTCTCCTTAATTTACTCCTTAATCACTCCTTAAATTACTCGTTAATTTACTCCTCA
>ML783396.1:367220-395551 GCA_009831015.1 Picea engelmannii | reverse complement strand
TTCGTATGCAAAAGTTACGACCCCGGGAAGTTGATGTACTAACTTACCCAAACGGGGCCCACATGACTTTTGGCGCTTCATCTCCTAGGGTTAGGTTTTTGAATGTCTATGACTTTTGGCATTCTCGTCTATTGTAAAAAAGGCCTCCAGAGCCTCATTGTAATCATCTTCTCACGGACGCGAGTAGCAGCCACATCTCTTCTCAGAGATAAGCTACCAGCGCCCTAGCTAGTTTATTTACATTCTGTCTGTAAACATTTTTCAGTCATTTGTTATTAATGAAGTCTTATTTCCGCTGCATCTCTGCGTTTATGTGTATTTCTGTATTTCATTGTGTTCCTACATAAATCTGGATCAGTTAATAGCATTGACAGTGGTTGTTATCATGTCTATATGGTCGCTACATTATTCATTTTGACAGTTGAATCGATAGCTCAACATGATTTCATTGGTTGATTTGAGAAATGGAATTGGGCATACAGTTGTTGCCTCCTTGTATTGGATTGATAACTCAGCATCGTTTGATGTTTTGATTCGGAGAAATTAGACATGGGTAAAATCATGAAGGTGGGTAACCCTTTCGTGACAATCGGGTCTCAAAAATTCCTAGCGTCAATTTTTTGGCTGAAAAAATGTTGCTAGGAATTGTTTCGGCCGAAAATCTGCACGTCAAATTGAACGACACCCTCAAAATTCATGTACAATGTTTTTAGGATGAATGATTTTCCTGTGGTAATCATATTTCGGCCAAAATTCTTTTCGGTTGAAACATTTATTTTTAATGGATTCCGTTAAAAACTAGGTTTCGACCGAAAGAATATTTCGACCGAAAACCTGAAAATGGGACTCTTTGCAGCAAACTGCAAATTATCTCCATCTTACTTGATCTTTAGAGGTAGCGGACTTGTACAAATACTCAGAATTTAGTTTCAAAATTGATACCAACATTTTTAAAACTGAATCTACTTTCATTGGATATAATTTGTTTTCATTTTCATGTTTTTATCTAATTTTATTTAATTTTATAAAAAAATCACTACATAATATTTTTGGGTGAGATTATGATTCAGTGAAATGAAAAATCCATATCTCTAAAAATGCACAGTGGAAAATTATGGAAAATTTATATTCATAATCCTTAAACTGTTATCTTCAAAATGGAATTTTTAGATTTTACTCTTAAGTAAAAATTAAGATCGATACAAGGTGTAGGAAAACATGTGTTTAAAATATGCAAGGTTTTCAGCTTGGTCAACTTAAAAAAATTCTAGAAATTATAATATTCATCCGTTATATTCAAAACTAAAGTCATAATAAAATAGAGTCTTTGTAGATGGTTGCAGTATATTTCATTTCTTAAAAACATAAGTTTAATAATAGATATATTGTTGTGGGAAAAAATAACTCATTATCATTCCTTTCATGTTTAAGGAAGATACTGTTAAACAATTGTCAAATTGACATATCATATCTTGATAAAAAAAAATTGAAAAATAGTCATTGAAAAGCTAACAAAATTATTCAAAAGTTTTGTTTTTACTGTAAAGTGAAATTCTAAATAAAAAAATTACTTTTGTATGACATAAGTTGAAGAACTTATGAAAATACAGTTTTTTTGTCATAAAACAAGCAAAAGTGTTACCCATCTTCATGATTTTACCCACATGTACAGTCACATAAAGGTTCTTTGCATTTTGATTGGTCTGTGTTGTTCCTACAGCATGTTATAAATTGTTTCGGTGGTTGTTGTGTGTTTAGTATGTCCTGATCGAGATCGTTACAAATTTGAGATTAGATGTTAGAGACTTGGTTTTCTGTTGTGTATGTTTTATGGATATTTTGCATCGTATCGTTGATTGCACCATCAGAGATGGGCACAAGTTTTATAACAGTATGATTTCATTGCAATTTAATTGTTAAATTGATTAGAGGAATGGAATTGGGCATATTTTTAAAAGAACTTGTGTCTGTCTTTTATTTGAGGAAATAATTTATGGAAAGTGGTTGATGGTTTTGATTCTGAACATAGTTGAAACAAATGACTATGTGTTCATTAGAATTTGTTTTAAATATTAAATGGGATAAGTGAGAGGAAACATATTTCTTATACAGGTTGTTTGGAAGGCATATTGTTTTGAGTAAGATGAGACTGTGTTGATTGAAGGTGATAGGGTTTAATGAGATCAATGAGAAATTTTAACACACAATAATGGTTAAATTATACACAATAATTGTTAATTGATCACAATAATTATTTGGTTAGTGTTGGATCGTTTGCATGAAATACATAGTTGTTTTATGGATTACTTAATTAATTTTATGATCAATATTCTCTCTTTTCCCCTACCATTATTTAATTTTTCACTAATTACAATCCCCTCACCTTCCCATATCGATTATCCACACCATGTTCCTAATTTTTTTTTACAGTTAAGAGGAACTATGTGTTGTAACAATTTAAGATCACATGATTGGATTGCAGTGATATGTTCTTTGGTTTACATTTTAGTTTATTGTTTGTTGTCTATGAGCATTAATCATGATATTTCCCCCCTCATTTTAACATTTTTATCTCAATACAACCCCTCGCATATCCCATAACCTTTTTTCACCCCCTGCTCATGGAAAACGGTTAAACAATCTGTATGGATTGGATTACATGAGTTTGATATGTTGTTGATCCAAAATGTATTCCAGATTTTAAAAAGAGTTTTCATGTATGGTTGTTAAAGGAACTATTTGCTAATTAATTATGCATACAAGAATGAGTTTTTTCAGCCAAGGTAGCCATGGAAGAGGTAACTGAAGAAGAGTTAATTGGAACAGAGGCCCAAGAAGGCCAAGATTATCCATACACTTTGATGCAAACTCGCAAGAGGTACGCCAACTATTTCAAGACGGGTTTTTTAATTTGATTGGGCAAGGAGTGGTCCAACCTAGGCCTGAAAGGCCTCCCTTATAAGCCCCACAGGTCCCTGGTATTATTGTTACCCCTCATGTCTCATTGCAACCCGAGGTTCCTGAAAACAACAGATGGCAAGAGAGTGTCCACCTGACAGTCTCCCAACATCATGGCTAGCCCCATTTGTCTTTACCTGCTTCCCCTCCTATCAATCAAATTGTTCAAGATGTCCCTGTCCACTCACTAGTTCAGTCCTCCCATCCAAGTAAAAGTTTTAAAACCAAGGCCCAACATGCCCTTGACAAAGGAAAATCCACTGCTACCCCTTCCTCACCCTCCAATGGATCTGATAAATCTGTGTCCTCCCGCATGCATTTGAGGGATGATTTTTCTCATGTGATAAATGAGATTAGGCCTAAAGGCTTAGCACAACCTAAAGAAAATTCAGACAGATCAAAAAGTGACAGCAACAACAAGGGAAATATTGCATCTTAGAATGGAAAATATGGATTTTAAGTTCTTTTTATTTATTAATTGTTGAGGACAATTGACTTAAGATTGTTTTGGACAACATGTTTTTTGGATATATGGACAATATATTTTGGAAATAATTGCAAATATCATTGAGGTAAATTGTCAAATATGAATGTGATGATGGGATTCACAAGGAGGGGTGTTTGTTTAATTAACTAGTTGTGTTATGATTGTTAAAATCTAAACGGAGTCACAAGGGGTCCCACATACTAGTTATTATTTATATTAAAAATCCTTATTATGACTTATTACTTTTCCCCCTAAATAAAAGTTGGTTGAATTTTAGTTAACTTAAGTAATGAAGTAGTTCAACTACTTCAACCAATTCTAATTTTCTTAAAGGAAAAAGGAAAGGGAGGAACAAAAGGAGGATAGAAGGAGAAGCATACGAAGGTATGCTCTTTGAGTTTTTGTTGAGATAATTCATTTTTCATTCATTCTTTAATTTATTCAAGGCCTAATTCTTTTTTATGATAGCAGGGTCTTATTGTAGACAACAAGATTCAGGTTTGAATTCCATCATTCAAACACTTGTCTTTTAGAGGTGTTGATCTATGTTTGATAGTCTATGTAGACTTGTTTGTTTTTGAATTAGTTTTCATGACTGACAAAGGCTATTGTGTAGAGTCGAGTGGGTAGGAATTTGTGGCAATTTGATCCAACTTTTCAAGTTCAGTTTTTTGGTTTTTTGTCAGAAGTCCTTTTGTATGTTTCATCGGGGACATCTAAGTTTGACTTTGGTCCAAAATTCCTCAGAAAATTTTGTAAAGAGAAAGATTCTTTGATGAATTGGAATAAAATAAAGGATTTCTTTATGTCTCATTTGTTTTGATTATCGACTTGATGTCTTCAATTTTGTCTCTATATTTATTTCAACATCTGTTATGTTCAGAAAAACACAAAAATAATGAATTTTTAGCAAGATTTTATTTATAAAAAACCGACTTAAGGACTCGTAATCAATACTTGCGAGTTAGGATATTAACTTTGATAGCTGTAAACATAGGGTGATATTCCCGTCTATTTTCCTTTAGTCAAGAAGATTCTGAAAATGCTTGAGTAAGATCATTTCATATCTTTTCATCAACACACTGCCTCTGAACTGGATCTATGTAGAAATTCAGAGTACTCTGGTTGTCACTCCAGATGAAAATCGACTGATGAAACTCAATGCCCAACTCAGTGATAAAATGTTGTAGCCACATAGCCTGAATGGTTATGTTAACTACACCTTTGTACTCTCCCTTGACTGAAGATAGAGAAATAACATCATGCTTCTCGCTTGACCAACAGATGGTCGTGGAACCCAGACTGAGTGAATAACAAGATGTGGACTTGCGATCAATTCTATCACCAACCCAGTATAAATCAGTGAACCCGATGAGGTCCATTATAGAGTCTTATGTATAGTGAATCCCAAAGGTGATGGTTCCCTACATGTATCGAAGGATATGCTTTGCATCCTTCCAATGTAGTTCATGTGGCTCTTGCATGAACCTAGAGACTGCTCCAAGTGAATAGGAGAGGTTTGGTTTGGAGTGTGTGAGATACAAAAAGTTCCCAACTAGTTTTTTCTATAGTTTATTGTCCATCAGTGGAGTCTCCCCTTCATCCTCAAGTCTGATTCCAAATAGAAAAGGAGTCAGGGAAGAATTTCAGTTTTTCATGTGAAATATCTCGAGGATATCTCATGCATACTTGTCCTGAGACAGTTTGATGCATGATGCATCCTGATTGATCTCGAGTCTAAGGAAAAAATGTATCAGACCCATGTTCATCAATAATAACTTGTCATGTAGAATCCTATTTACTGCAACAACCACTGAAGTCGAAGAATTGGTCATCAACTAATCATCAACATACAAAACTAGGAGTAGAATTGAATAAGTCATCCTAAGCATGTAAACATTCGGGTCTGAATTAAAACGTACAAAGTTATGTGAAAATATGTCAGGAGTGCATATTTCCATACCATGCCCTTGGGCCTGCTTAAGGCCATAAATACACTTCTTCAGTTGACATACCAAATATCAATCATGCATGAATCCCTCGCGTTTCTCCATAGAAAATTACATATTCAAATATATATCCATGAAGAAATGCATTCTTCATGTCCATCTGATGTACTTTCCATACCTTGGTTGTTTCAATGGCAAGTGTCAAAAGTATGGAATCCATCTTCGCTACTGGAGAGAATGTCTGATCATATTCAATGTCATGCACATGTTGAGAGACTTTGACAACTAGCCCGTCTTTGTATCTGCTAACCTATCAATCCACTCCTCTCTTGGCCCTGTAGACCCATCTTCACCTGATATGTTTCCTTCCTAGAGGAAGGGGAACTAGATCCCAAGTCTGGTTCTCAAGGAGGGAGTTGTACTCCTCCTGCATGGTGGATTCCCAAAATAGATTCCTGACAGCCTCACCGTATGATTGTGGATATGAAGACTGAACCAAGAAAATATTCCTAGGTGGCATCAGTTCAGTTGCGGTGAGTCCAAGAGGAGCCTCCTCGAAATCAAATCAAGTCCTCCTAGTATCCATTGGATCCATAACAAGATCTCCTAGATCCTGAAGAATAGTCTTGGCCCACTTGGGCCTTGACTCTGGCTTTGAATCTACATCTGCATGCATTAACTCTACATATGATTGTACTAAATCTATATCTGAATCATTTGAATCCTATGAATTAGAACTCTCATCTGAAGAAGATTCAACATGTGCATGGTCATCATCTCTGACAAGTGGAAGAACAAAAGTGTCTGCATGCGGATTCTAAGGTACATGCAAGATAATTTCCTCGAATTGGACACTACACTACATGATGAGCTGATATAAGGAGATATCAATGAGTTTGTATCCCTTCACATTGTTGGGGTATCCAACAAAGATACAACTTTTACTCTGTGGATCAAGTGCCTTCCTCTTCTTAGTGGGAATCCTAGCCGATGCACAAGAACCAAATATACGAAAGTGGGTCACTTCTGGTATGAGGCCACTCCAAGACTTGTGGGGAATATTATCCTTGATAAATATATGGGGAGATATGTTTTGGATGTAGGTTTTACAATTAAGTGCTTCATCCCATAATCTCTATGGAAGTGACTTTTCATGCAGCACGCACGATGCGATCTCTTTCATGGATCTATTTTTCCTCTCATCCACTCCATTTTTCTACGGATTATAAGGAATCATGTGTTGTAATTGAATCCTGGACTCAAGACAAATATTTTGTATCTCATGGCTGATATACTCCCCCCTATTATCTGTTCAAATGAATTTATTCTTCTTTCCTAACGTTGTCTCAACAAGGGATTTGAAATCTTTGAAGTGTTGAAAGACCTTAGATTTTTTCCTGAGAAAGAAAATCCATGTGAAGCATGAGAAATAATAAAAGAAAATGAGCATGTACCTTGCTTTAATGATTGATGGATGCGAAAAAGGGCACATGAGGTCACTATGTATCAGATCCAAAGGAAAGGAGGGCTTTCGACTCTTTCCTTTGTCAAATTTCTCTCGAGGGTTTTTTCCAAGAACACATCTCTCACAAATTCCTTTGGAGAAGTGGATGTCATGTTGCTAAGCCCTAAATAGTGGTACATTACCCCTTAATTGGGGCATATTACATTAGTAATGTTATTTTATTTATGTCGTCTTGGGTTCATTAGTTGAAATTGTACCTCATAGTCTCCTATATATAACAAGGAGACCTTTTCATTTGGAATCATCTTGTATTTGGAAATTTATGTGGTGTATAAGGAGGTTTCCCCCTCAAAGAGGCTTACTATTTGAAATTGTCTCTTTTTCAAGGCATGGAGTACTTATTCTGAGTTTTTCTTGTTCTATCTTGATATTTGGTTCTTAACATTTGGTATTAGAGCTCAAGGTCTTGGGGTTTCACTGTTACATCTAAGACACATCATAATTTTCACTATAATTTTTTTTCTACAACATTTCAGAAAGAACCCCTTGGTGGATATTGTTTATATGGATCAATTTGTGTTAAACTTTCATCTCCTAAGGACTTATACTTTTGGAGATATAGCCTGTGTAAGATAGGGTTATGGAATCATCGTTAATTTAGTCATCTTGTAATTTTCTCTATGAATTTTTTTGTGTATTGTTTCAGACCCTGAAATCCATAGGATATTCATATACATTATCAAAGTAGTTTTCATAAAAATTTCATGTTATGGGTCATCCTAATTTTGTAGATAAAACCTGTGCAAGATAGGGTATCTGGCTAGTCATATTAACTAGTCTCAAATAGTTCTTCTAGGTAAAAAAATGATATCTTCTTCAGTGAGTATCCAAATTAAGTCAGACTAGTTCCATTAGACAATGGACAGTCTTTATTATTTCTGGTACAATTTTTAGAATCAAATATCTGATATTGTGATCTTGGTACGCTTTATAAGTACGCTCTCCTGGAAGGGAAAAAAACAAGTATGTTGTGGGGAAGTTACCATAACTTCAACTTGGCACATCCAATTTTGATTAGACCTATGGAATTGCAAAGAAGAAATATTAGAGAACTACAAAAAATAAATATTCATACCCAGAAGGGCCGAAATTTTTGAGAGACAATAGAAGAAAGATCGTCTAGCAGAACCACGTCGAAATCAAGGTTTAAAAGCGATACTTGGTCAACATGCCACCAAAAAAGGTAACTTATACACTAAATAACCCTCTGGACAATCCTACTTGGACTCTAGATGAAGGTTAAGAAATTCTCAGGGACACAAATGATTTACAAAATAAGATAGTAACAAAAATTGAACTACAAGGGATGATGGATGATTTAAAAAGGGAGATCATGGAAGGATTGAAAAAAATCCTAATAGAGAGGACACCTAAAACTCAAAATTTATCCCAATAAATTCATGATGAGAGCACAAGGAAAATGAATCAATAATGGAGAAACTCCAACTTTGGGTTCAAGACTAGACACTTTCCTAAGATCGATATGAGGAATTTTTATGGCAAGGAGCGAATCACATGGATACTTCAGATGGAGCAATGATTTGATCTACATGATATTCCACATACAAAAAAGGTACAAATTTATTCTTTATATTTAGAACCCAATCATTTTGTGTGGTATTGATGGATTTATTCTCACAAATCACTCGTCACTTGGAAAAATTTCACGGAAGAAATGATAGGACATTATGAGGATAAAATAAGAAATACCTTCTTTAGCCAATTGATAAATCTCAAGCAAAAGGGTTCAGTTGTAGTGAAAATTGAGAACTTCCAAAGATTGAATATAAAAGTAACAGATATTCCATAGGAGCACCAGATTGATGTATTCATAGGAACTTTAAAGGATAACATTCAACATGAAGTTCTCCTTTGGGAAACCAAATAATTGGAGAATGCATTCAAGGTGGAAAGAAATGTTGAAAGTAAAAATATGTCTATGGCTACTAGAAGGACCACTCCTAACATCTATCGAGAGAATAATGTTCTTGCTTCTAAAACAGCTCAACCTACAAGTTTGACACCTCAACAATTGGAGGAAAGAAAATAAAAAGGGTTATGCTTTAATTGTGAAAACAAGTACAGTAAGGGACATAAGTGTGGTGAGAGGAAATTATTCTACATAGATTGTGAAGAGGAAGAAGAACAAGAAAAAGAACAAGAACCATCTCAAGATGAAAACATAGAAGCGATTTCTTCTAAAGAGTTGACTCCCATGATATCATGTAATGCATTGGCTGGAATTAACAGTCCTCAAACCCTCAAGATCGAAGGATACATCAAAAATAAAAAGCTAATAGTTCTAATTGATTCAGGTAGTACTCATAATTTCATTCGCTATAAATTAACCAAAGATCTCAATTGCTTTGTATATCCAGTGCCAAAGTTTCAAGTAATGATTGCAGATGGAGGAACTGTCAGTTGCTTAGGAAAATGCAATGAGATCGATCTTACTATGGGGTAATATGTAATGTATAGTCCAATGATTTGTATACCCATGGGTGGTGTTGATTTCATACTAGGAATCCAATGGTTACGATCATTAGGAACAACGGATTTTAATTTTCAAGAGCTTTTCATGAAATTTTCATTGGAAGGAAAAGAAATTGAATTAAGGGGTATCAGAGGGAAGCCCAATAAGGTGATAAGATTGAATGGAATGAGAAAATTATTGAAAAGGAGGCATCAGGGTGTAATTTCACAACTATGGTCAATATATGTTCAAACATCTACGACATATATTCCCCTAGATATCCAAGGGATCAGTGATAAGCATTCCAAAGTATTTGAAGATATTCCCAAAGGTCTTCCACCCACTCAAAATTATGATCATGATATTCACCTAATTCCTGGGAGTGTTCCTCCTAACATCGGACCTTACAGATACCCTTATGCCCAGAAGAGTGAAATTGAGCGTATGGTTGAAGAAATGTTAGAGTGGGCTTTATTAGACCTATCCAAAGTTCTTACTCTGCATCGGTGGTAATGGTACTCAAGAAAGATGGCTCATGGCGTATGTGTCTAGATTATAGAGAGATCAAAAGGATCAATAGTAAATATAAGTTTCCCATTCCCATCATTGATGAATTGTTAGATGAACTACATGGAGAAATCTATTTCACAAAGTTGGATCTTCGTTGAAGGTATCATCAGATTAGAATGAAGGAAGCATATATCCCAAAAACAACATAAAGAACTCGTGAAGGCAATTAGGAATTTTTGGTCATGCATTTTATCCTTACAAATGCACCTTCTACATTCCAAGGGTTAATGAATTCCATTTTAAATAACTTCCTATGAAAATTTGTGTTAGCAGTTTTTGATGATATACTAGTCTATAGAAAGTCTTGGGAGGATCATGTGCAACATGTTGACAAGGTGCTACAACTACTAAAGGAGAAAAAACTATATGCCAAACCATCCAAATGTTTCTTTGGGGTGAAGGAGGTAGAGTATTTGGGTCATATTGTATCTCATGAAGGTGTAAAGGTAGATCCTAACAAGATTAAGGCCATTATGGATTGGTCGATTCCCAAAATATTGAAGAATCTTAGAGGATTTTTGGGTTTGACAGGTTACTACCGCAAGTTTGTTCGGAACTATGGAAGAATAGCAACACCTTTAACAAAATTAACTAAGAAGAATGCATTTTCATGAACTCCAGAGGAAACTCAAGATTTTGAACAACTTAAAGAGGCGATGTGAAAAGATCTTGTCTTGACCACACTAGACTTCACAAAATCCTTTATTTTGGAATGTGATTCCTTGGGAGATGACATTGGTGTTATTCTAATGCAAGAAGGAATGCCCCTTACTTTTGAAATTCAACCACTCAAGGGAAAGGACATACACAAACCCATTTATGAGAAGGAAATGATGGAAATACTACATGAATTGAAGAAATGGAACCCTTACCTAATAGGTAGGCACTTAAAGGTAAAAAAAGATCTTGAAAGTCTTAAATATTTCTTGGAACAAAGACTATCTTCAAAAGAACAACAAAAATGGGTGACCAAGATATTGGGTTATGATTTTGAAATGATATATAAAAAAGGGAAGAACAATGTTGTGCCAAATGCACTCTCAAGAAAGGATGAACATATTGAGGCCTTTTTTTGTGCTATCTCAATCATCAAACCTGATTTGATAATAGAAGCGAGGGATGAATGGAAGAAGGATGAAAACCTGTGGACTCTCATTCAAAGGTTGCAGTAGGATTTTGATGCATCAAATAGATTTACATGGAAAAATGATTCATTATGGTACAATGATCACTTATATTTATGTAAGAAATCCCAACTCAAAAAAAAGGTACTATTGGAATTGCGCACCTCTCTGGTAGGAGGGCACTCTGGATTTTTGAAAACCTACCATAGGGTCAAGAAGGATTTTTTTTGGGATGGCCTTAAAATTGATGTTCAAAGGTTTGTGGCAAAATGTTTGGTTTTCCAACAAAATAACGTGGAAATATTTAAGAACCTGAGTCTTTTACAACCATTAGCCATCCCAAGTCAATGTTGGGAGGATGTTTCCATGGATTTCATCACAGGGTTACTGGAGTCTGAAGGAAAGAGTGTCATCATTGTGATTGTTTATAGACTGACCATGTACGCACAATTTTGTGCACTCTCTCATCCCTTCAAAGCCAGTACAATTTCCACCGCATTCATGGAGATAGTTCAAAAGCTACATGGAACCCCAAATATTATTGTAAGTGACAAAGATCCCATCTTCACTGGACATTTTTCGACATAATTATTTTTCTTGTTTGGGTACTCAATTGGCTCATATCGCATCCTATTATCCTCAATCTGATGGACAAACCGAGATAGTGAACAAATGTCTAGAAGGATACCTTCATTGCTTTGTCTTTGATAAAAAAACACAATGGTTCAAATGGTTACCCTTGCAAGAATGGTGGCATAACACTTCCTTTCATACAACAAGAAAAATGACACCATTTATGGCACTCTATTAATACCCCCCTCCTTCCATCACTTCTCTAAAATAAAAATCTAAGGTTCAAGTAGTGGCAGATCACATCGAGCATCAACAACAAATTCTCCAAATCATAAATGACAACCTGACCATGGCACATAATCGCACGAAACAAAAAGAAGATCAACATTGTAGTGAAAGATGTTTTGAAGTAGGGGATTGGGTGTTTTTAAGACTAAAAGCATACAAAAATATGTCCCTCAAGCAATCTAAGAAGGATAATAAATTATCACCAAAGTACTATGGCCCTTATAAGGTGTTGCAAAAGATTGGTACTATGGAATACAAATTGTATTTTTCTGCATCTTCACACGTACACCCAGTTTTCCATGTTTCATGCTTAAAGAATGTTATAGGTCACAAGATTCCAATTCAAACTATATTTCCATAACTTGACGAGGAAGGAAAAATCATATTAGAGCCTAAAGCTATCACTGACATAAGAATTCACCAGATGAGGAATAGATCCATTTTAGAGCATCTCATTAGGTGGAGGAAACTACCTCTTGAATATTCCACTTGGGAAGATGAGTCTTTTATACATAAGCATCTATAATTAATCAAGTGTTGTGGACAACACTTGTCTAAAGTGGAGGGGCATGTTAAGCCGTAAATAGTGGCACATTACCCCTTAATTGGGGCATATTATATTAGTAATTCTATTCTATTTATGTCATCTTGGGTCCATTAGTTGTAATTGTCCCTCCTAGTCTCCTATAGATCCATTTCAAAGTATATCATTCAGTGGAGGAAACTACCTATTCAAGATTCCACTTGGGAAGATGAGTCTTTTATACAGAAGAATCTAGAATTAATCAAGTGTTGTGGACAACACTTGTCTGAATGGGATGGGCATGTTAAGTCGTAAATAGTGGCACATTACCCCTTAATTGGGGCATATTATATTAGTAATGTTATTTTATTTATGTTGTCTTGGGTCCATTAGTTGTAATTATACCTCCTAGTCTCCTATATATACCAAGGAGACCTTTTCATTCAGAATCATCTTTTATCTGGGACTCTCTCTTTTTCAAGGCGTTGAGTACTTATTCTGAGGTTTTTCTATGCTATATTGATATTTTGTTCTTAACACAAGTAGACCTTCAACCATTCCATGCTTTCTAATATGTTTCATATATGTGAAATTTAAATGCCCGAACCTTTCGTGCCATATCCTACTACTTTCATCAACATGGGTAAGCAGTTATGCAAAATCTGGTTCAATAATGTTAGAAAATGTGTAGAGTTTGGATTGATGATTTACCTCACGAGTAGAAAAAATGGAATTGGTTTGCAAGTCATAGATATGCATGACATCAACTGTGAATATTACTCTCTTTCTGGTGCTAGAGTTTGTCATTTGATACACAGAGAGAAGATTGACGGAGAATTTGGGAATGTGTAGAACATTCTCGAAGCTTTTGTTTAGGATTTCAATTCTTCCTTTTCTAGTGACCTTGACTTGAGACTTGTCCCCCATCAGAATAACAAGACCTTTTCATGCGTCCAATGAAGAGTAAAATTCTTTTTAGGATTCCATGTTCTGTGATGCTCCTGAATATACAATCCAAGAATTGGGAGAGGAGTTGATAGAAATCAAAGCATTGCTAGAATTACCTTTCTTGGGATTTTGGTCTTCTGGATTCTTCTTCTTGGCACCCTCGGGGATGCAATCTCCATGGTTGTTTTGTTGAATTATTTGGGCCATTTGTCCTATCTATTTTTTCATACATACGGATTGTAAATGGAATAATTTATGGTAGTAAGTGCATTTCTCCCCTTTTCTTTCCTTTCCACCTTTGGATCCGGAGGAATCATTGAATGGTTTTGAGTACCCATCCTTCTTTGGATTTTCATGTGCCTTCCTTTTGTCTTGGTTTTTAGATTTTTTATTTTGGTGACTGCTACCATATTGCACAACAATGTGCCTTTGGGCCTTTGATTTTTCTCATGTTGATGAGCTTGTTCTGCTCTCGCGTCAGAGACTCAATAAAGACCTCAAGAGAAGGAATTTTCAAGGTAGCTCCAGAGGCGAGCCTAGCTGAATAAAATGTGGATACAAATACTGAGTATTTTGGACCAAGTTTGGAGAGAATGGTAAGAACCATTTTCTTCTCCTTATATTTATCGACCCCGCGATCCTTGAGTTATGACAAAAAATCCTTATATTTGGTAAAGAAATCTTGGATATTGTCGAAGATTTTTGGATCTAAAGTGAGCAATTACACCTAGATTATATGTCCCCTCATCTCGTCTTGTTTGCAAAAAATTCCTTCCATGCTAGTTCATAATTCATTGGGGGTTTTATAGGAGGATATGTGAAAGAGGAGCTTAGGAGAAATGAGAATGAAAATAGTTCCAATTGCTTCATCCATCTGATTCAGATACATCGATTTTTCTATGGCTGATGTGGGTTTGGTCCTTGTGTCCTCAGTTAACCTATATAATCCTCTTCTTCAAAGATGCATTATCATCTTGTCCTTCCATGCAAAGAAATTGTATGTTGTAATAATGAATTATTTTGGAAAATCCATTTTTTTTGTTGTCTTCAATCTTTGATACCTACAAAAATAATCTGGTGAGTCCTTTTCCTAGAAATATGTCAGCTCTGATACCATGCAAATTTGAATGAGCCTACACAAATAAGATCTATCTAGTAAGAATACATACACAGTTTGCAGAGAAAAGAGAAAATATGGAAATGAGAGAGTGAGAATCAAAGAATTGCATTAACCAAATGAATGAATGATAATTTACACATGATATATTATGTATAACTCAACTAATGTTCAATGGAGGAGAAACCAATTAACCATAGTGGTGGTTTAGAGTGATATGGACACACACTGATAGTTACGAGAGTAAACTGCCACCTAGCCTGAGTTAACTAGTTTCTCAGTGTTCAGATAACTGACTGAAACAAAGCGAAGTGAGGAGGAGATCAAGGAATCATGAGTAATGCACTAGTCTGGTGATAATCCCAAGGAAAATGTGCATTAGTTGGTCATGATCCCTATTAGCACTCTGTAGATTTGTTTTGATGATAAAAAAACAACAGAGGTAACCTACAAACCACTTTAGAGTTGGGTACTAGCCTTCTCAGTGCAAAGATGGATCTCTGGTGTCACTTGGTCTTTAATAGATGAGTTTTCTTTAATAAATCATTGGCTAGGTTTTGTTTCTTTGAAGGGATTTTTATAATTTTGCTGGCAAGGAAGGGGAGGGACACTTAGGTCTATGGAGTCAAAATTATGAAAATGAATGGAAGCACTGAATCGTCGGTAGAACTCTCCAGAGGATAAAGGATAAGTGAGGTGATAAATATGAGTTATAAATTGTAATTTGCAGAGTGTAAGAAGAAAGGAAAACATATAACTATACCAGAGCATTAAATAAATGAATTCTGACTTAGTTAGGAAGAACTTAACATAGTTTAAATTACTACAGTTGAGGGAATCACAAGATGAATTATGAGCCTTTAACTATCCAATTTAAACAAAAGACAGTGAAAATGGAATTCAAGCACACAAGAAATACATACAAAGAGAGAAGATGAAACTCAGACCACCACCATTAGAATATTTTCGTGGAGATTTCAAGACATCTGCATGTGCATTCTATTTAGCTTCAGAAAATTACATTCAAGTTTCAAATACCTAAAATTGTTCCCTTGCACTTATTCCAACCTCTAATACATTTGGAACTCCTAATATTTATACAAGTTGAGTTCCTTTAGTTTGAAACCGATTAAAATGATTAAAATGAAATGTTTCATTTTTTGAAACCGATTACAATGATTACAAAGAAACGTTTTAGTTTTGAAACCGATTAAAATGATTAGCAAGAAAATGTTCTTGATCTAAATTCTATCTCCTCTGGCATTTCAGTTCCTTTCCTCACCACTTACTCTTCTCTAGTCTTCCACGTGATCTACCATTTTTAGTGACATATGGAAATCATTTACTGGGCCCTGGAAAACTAAATTTTGTCTTACCCAACCTGATTATTTCCTTCCATTGCAAGTCATAAGGGATATCATAATCTTTCATTTCCCTTATCATAATTTCCAAGTCAATGAAAGAAGCATACGACATGCTTGGGAATTCAAGATTGACTGATTTGAACTAATTCATAATTTCAAAGTTTGATATCAGATGCTCAACTAATGTAGGTCCTTTCAGATTCTCCTCCAAGGTTTCTAAATTGGAATGATACATTCTGCACTAAGTCAAATGAGCATTATGTTCTTCCTGATCATACAACTTTCCTTTGCCATCCCAAAATGGTGGAAGTCCTTTGATAAAAATTTCTTCGAACAAATCCTTGAACTCCTGTACACTCTTTTCCATTTGTGTTTTCTTGGTTTGGACTGATTTCAACAAGTTATGTTTATCGATAACCCTCCTAGCCCAGATAATCAATGTAGTTCTATCTTTAACCCCAATGGTCTGAAGGTCTGCAAGAATGGAGTTGAGTATATTTACGGTCTTTTGTGCCCATTATGATGGTTTCTTTGCTAAAGATTCATTCACAACATTGCATATGCTTCTGGTTGTGATGGCTATACTTTCTTTATCATTAATGAAATTAATATATACTTTGAATTTGGTAGCTTCAACAGCTATAGAGCCCCAGATGATATGCTTTCCCCCCTGCAACAAGCCTTTGCCTCTTAACCTTGAATCTTCAATTTATCTATTCTTTCTTGCAATAATTTGTTCTCCTTTTGAAATTGAGCTATCCTTTCATCCTTTTCCTGCATTTCCTGCTTCAATTTCTCTATGCTTCCTTTCATCCCTTTGATTTCTCCTTCTTTTAGGATAACTTGTGGAAATCCTTCAGTGTTTGACCCAACTCCTGCAGCAGGGGATGCAACTACAACCTTGTTTAGTATCTATGTCTACTCTTGTGACCATTTAACCTTTTCTTATTCTAGATGCAACAACATAGCCTTATAGTTCAATGCCTCTTGGAGAAGTGTTTCCTTTTCATGTTCTAGAGCAACCAATTCTACTGTTTGTGGATGCTCTGTAGCAGACATTTTCAATTTCTTATTCAAACTTTGAATTAATTTTTCTTTCTCATCCAATGAAGATTTCAATACTTGGATTCCTTTAGATTCCAAACCCTTGAACTAAGTCTTGCAAGATCTATAAGATTCCTTTTCCTGCCTCAATTGTCCTTCGAATTTCATTCCATAAGATTATAGATTTGAATTCTTCAAGATTAAACTCAAATAACCAGAATACAACATATCACTGGTATGCTTATGGAATTTGACCTTGTCTAGAGAACTTATGTTATCATATATTATCTTTATTTTAGAGACTTTGTCTTCATCTGCAACTGTAATGTTAAAGGTCCTCTTTTCAACATCCCTTACTGTGAACAAAGAATATTATGTTGAGAAATATTTTCCACTTCAGGGACTAAATCCCTCATCTCCCCCAGATCTATATTACCCTTCCCAACATATTGTTTTGCCAAATCCTCTTTAGATTTATAAACTACCTCAGATGTTTTATAAAATATATATTTCTTGTTTCTAAAGTTTCTTGAGCTACCTTCACTTTGGAGTGTACTTTCCTTTTCAACTTCTACAATTCTTGTACCACTTTCCACCATATCTAGATTTACTTGTTCTCTGGCTTCCTCTTATTCTAAATCCACAATCTGTGTTGGATGTGAAACTTTCATCTTTTTAAGATTAGTTTATTGATCATTGATGACCATGGCTTCTGAACTGCTTTTCTTGCTATAAACACTTATCTTAGGATATTTGATTATCAGTTTCTGAGAAGCTTGTTTTGTTTGACATTGTTGTATGGCTGCCTCCACTTGTTGTGTTTGAATTTGTTGCAATATTTCTTCCATATCAACATTGACTTCTATATTTTCTAGCTTATCAAAACCCTCAACCTATTTAGGCTCATAAGGGGTTTTTTTTTTCATCAATCTTATCTTGGATATGATTTGATGTGGACCACAACTTCTTCCTTGTAGTTGTGCAAAACCAAAATATTTGAGATTTTCTTGAACTTGAGATAAACATTATCTGTCTTTGAAAATGAAGGGACTAATGATAAAAGGGAACTTAAGGTTGGATGCTTTGTGCAATTTTAGGAAATGCTCTATCTCAGATATAATTATCTTCCTGATGAATTCAAGGGAAACAATTATGGGAGTAAGAAAGATAGGTAATAGATAAGGGGATTCATGACAACCATAAACCGAGATTACTATTGAGTGCATTAATGGTATCCAATCCCCCACTCTGTTATCTAGATTTGGTTGGAGATATCTCCTCATGTCATCCAAAATTCTAGGTAGGATGGTATTGAAAATCAAAGTATAAACTCTGGACATGACCTTTTTGATGAAGATAAGTAATGTAATTATTTTACATTCAGTTGACACAATTGTTGCTTTAGGAAATTCCCTCTTGTTTGTTTCCAGGAAAATTATCAATAGATAGATGTAGTATCTCAAATGTCTTAGAGAGGGAAACTTCACTAGTTGTTTATGGATATTATTAGCTAGGAATTAATAAAACCTGATACAGACTGATAGACCTGACTCTGAATTTAAAATGATTAAAAGGAAACCAAGCATGACTTCAACCACATATTTGTCATTGTCTAGACCTAAAACTTGACTCAACAGGGAGAAGACCCATTGGAATTCAATGACCATTATATTTACATTCATCGGTAAAGAAAGACCCTATGAAAAATGTTCAGGTTTGATAATTGTTTGTAAAAACAGATCTCGGACCTCTGGTGGACATTCTCTATATACCCTAATCAACTTTTCTTCATTGAAAGGTCCAAAAATTGCGAAAAACATCTCTGGTATACCGAGGGACCCTCGAATTGACAGACTCTCTACCCTACACATGACCTTGGACCCTTGTTTATTGACAATGACTTTTTGTTCATGGGAATATTGTTCAACGCACCAACCTATAAATTCAGGAAACGGGAAAGTAATTTCGACAGCATAAGGGACTATGGTTGTAACGGACCCAACCACCCATAGGCTAGGTACTCTACCCAAAAGCTCATCGTTGGACTTATTTCTAATGTTGACCTTCTTTATTTTTTAAGGATGCATAAGATAACATATTTAATGGAATGCACAACAATATCTAGCAAGCATGCAAGATCTAAAGATTATTTTAAACGATAATTAAATATACACAACATAAATACATGCAAATACATGTAAATGACAATTAAAATACACAGCAGAATACATTCATACACATATAGTAATATCACGAGAGAGAGCACTTATCTTTATGTAAGACGACACTGACTAGTTGAAAACCAAGGACGTTCCACCCAACCTTAGACACCACTGCTCTAAATCCAAACAACAGTGTTAGCCTCAAGCTAGGGCTATGAATCCACAAGGATGGTTCCAGAGTGTAGTTGGGTTCCCAAACCAGTCAGCTCTCAATCTCTCACAAGTTTTCCGACAACCACAACAATCCAAGTACCCATCTCTCAATCTCTCATAGGTTTCCCGACACCCACAACAATCTAAATACCCAACTCTCTTCTACCCAGCCTCTACCACTCGAGAGAATGGAACTTGCAGTCACTTAAGAAATACTTCTCCTGCCTGTTAGGGATTCTAGCACATCTGGTCTAGAATCTCAATGTTGGAACTCTCACAACTCGCAGTTGTGAACAGAAAAGGGAACATGCCAATCCATTTCAGACATGCAGGCCCCAAGTCATGGCTGGGTCACACCAGCGACCGCTACAACCAACTATCCCCTGGCTAAGTTCTTCAGAAGCTTTGTTTCCTTTGCCAATCTAAGACGTAGGTGATGATGGATCAATGGATGAGTCAGCGAGGGTTCATGGGAGTGTTTGATGGAATAATGAATGAGGGAATGAGAAAAAAGTAAACAATTTATCAGTCCAACCCCCCCATCAAACTAGAGGCAGGTTTAAGTAACCTTGTGGGGAAAACAAGAACCTCCTTGCCTTCCCCAAGAAGTTCACGTAATCGATCCCCTCCCTTAGACAAAAAGGGTAATAAGAAAAAATAGGAATAAACACTTAGTCCCTCAAGCTCCCTCTCGATTGGAATCATAGCCCCCTATAACTCTATTCCTTGTCCACTTAGCAGCCAACACTGTATTTATTATTATTAATGATAAAAACATTACATTTCTTGGGCATACTGGCCCTTCAATAATTGTTTGGGCACTCTGGCCTCTCATCATTGTAACAGTACATTATTTAAAATGGGGGTTCAAAAACCTTGGGTGTGACATCCCCTCCCCCTTATTTTGGCACTGTCCTCAATGCATATACAAAACAAATATCAAAATTTCAAATTTATTCAAAAAAGATGCAGGTACTCTGCCAACATGGCATATTCATTCTCCCAGGTAGAATTTGTAGGACCGTAGTAGGTCTACTGAACTTTTACCAGTTCTATAACACGATTCCAGAGAATTTTTACTTTTCTGTCCAACACCCACATTGGTTGAACCTAAAATTCTCCATCTGTCTCTACCTGAATCAGAAGCCAGTCAATAACATGGTTAGGATCATGTACATATTTATTTAGTAAATATACATGAAATACATTATTCACATTCATGGAAGCAAGAAATGCAATGATGTATGCAATCGACCCTATTGTGTCCAATATTTCGAATGGACCACAAAATCTGGCTGCTAGCTTTGTACAACTACCCAATTTCAAAGAGATTTTCTTGGGCTTCACTTTCAAAAGTACATGCTCCCCTACTTTAGATTCTCTAACTGTCTTGTTATTGTCTGCATAAACTTTCTGTCTATCCTGAGCTACCTTTAAATTCTTCTTAATATTGATCACCTAGTCTTCCATGTCCTTGAGCAACTCCGGCCCAAGCACCACTCTATCTATTGGGTTGTCCCAACTCACTGGAGTAGTGAATTTCCTACCATACAAGGCTTCAAATGGGCTCATTTTCAATGAATCTTGATACCCATTTGTTTATGAAAACTCAACCAAGTGTGAGTAATATTCCCACTTAGATGGCTTATCCATCACATACATTCTCAACATGTCTTCAATTATTTGATTGAGCCTCTCTGTTTTCCCATCCGTGTGGGGATGATATGATGTGTTAAAGTTTAGATTTGTTCCAAATCCTTTAAACAATCCCATCCAAAAATTGGAGGTAAACTTCGTATCTCTGTCTAAGGCAATTGCCCTAGGTATCCCATGCAACCTATCAATTTCCTTCATGAAAATTTATGCAATATTAGTTGTTGTATGCGTTGTCTTCATAGGCACAAAATGAGCATCTTTTTTTAATTTGTCAACCACCACCATGAATTAATCGTGTTGCTTATTTATTCTGGGTAATCCTGTGATGAAATCCATGGTGATCACTTCCCATTTCTTCTCTGGAATTGGAAATGGCTGCAACAAAGTTGTTGGGTGCCTATGCTCATCCTTCACCTTTTGACATTCCATACATCGAGCGATGTAATTAGCAACATCCTTCTTCATTCTCGGCCAAAAGAACCAGCTTCTTACTGCTTTAATTTTTTTATGGTAATCGGGATGTCTAGCATAAGGAAAATCATGCATTTCCTTCAGTACCAAATTCCTCAGTTCTCCAAAACTAGGAACATAGATTCTATTTTTATGCATGAGGAATCCATCTTCCTTTATCTCGTACTCCTTTATTTTATGTTGTACATCTCCTTGCTATAAGTTTTCCTTTACCTGTAGGTAATGATGATCTGTAACAGGACCATCTAAAACTCTTCTCTTCAAGTTTGACTGATGCATAATGATAACAGTACCATGCATGAGATGCACTCTCCTACTAAGTACATCGAAAAATTTATTCTCCTTTCCCTTGATATGCTTGATATCGAAGTCATATTCACTTAAAAATTCTATCCATCTTGTTTTCTTGGCATTCAAGGTCGGTTGCTTGAAAAGATACTTCAGACCAACGTGATATGTCCTTAATTCGAATTTCTTCTGCATGAGATAATGCCTCCACATCCTCAAGGCGTGAACAATGGAAGCAAGTTCCAAGTCGTGCATGGCATAGTTCCTCTCATGTTCCTTAATCTTTCTAGACTCATATCCAATGACATGTCCATTTTGCGTGAGGAATCCCCCAATTCCTTCCTTACAAGCATCTGTGCATACCACAAAACTTTCATTTGGGTCAGTAATCTTTAACATAGGTGCACTAGTAAGTAATTCCTTCAACAGACTAAAATTATTTTCACACTTGAGTGTCCATTCAAATTTAGTTCCCTTCTTTTTCAAAGAGGTGATGGGGTGAGAAATCTTAGAGAACCCTACTATGAACCTTCTGTAGTAGCCGACTAATCCCATAAAATATCTAATGTCTGACACATTTCTGGGTGTTGGCCATCCTCTAATGTCTTCAATCTTCTCTAGATCTACTGCTATGCCCTACTCTGAAATAATGTGTCCCAATTAATGGATTTTCTTTTGATAAAAAGAGCAATTACTCAACTTGGTGTACAACTAATTTTATCTCAGTACTTGCAATACCAATCTCAAATGATGTTCATGCTCCTCTTCAAACTTAGAATAGATAAGTATGTCATCCAGGAATACTATGAAAAAATTGTCCAAATAATTTTTGAATATGCCATTCATTAAGCACATGAAGACAGCTGGTGCATTGGTCAGTCCAAAAGTCACCACTACAAATTCATAATTCCCATACCTTGTTCTAAAGGTTGTCTTATGAATGCCTTCTTCCTTGATTCTTACCTGATGGTATCATGCCCTCAAGTCAATCATTGAAAATATATTTTCTCCTCTTAGCTGATCAAAGAGGTCATCAATTTGGGGTAGAACATACTTGTTCTTTATAGTGTACCTGTTCAGTTGTCGGAAGTCAATACACAGCCTCAAGGTTCATTCCTTCTTTTTGACAAAAAGTACGGGTGCTCCCCAAGATGAACAACTTGGACAGATGTACCCTTTCCTCAAGAATTCCTCCAAATGCATTTGTAATTCTTTTAGCTCTGGTGTGCTCATTTTGTAAGGTGTTTTTGACACCGAGGCAGCTCCTGTCACTAAATCAATTGAGAAATCCATCTCCATTCTTGGTGGCAATCCGGGTATTTCTTGGAATACATCCTCAAATTCCTGTAGCACTGAGAAATATTCAAGGATTGGCCTCTTTGTATCAACTGGCTCCTCCACATGGGCTGCATACAGTTGGCATCCTTCTCTAAAACACCATTTTAGCTGTAAGGGAGAAATCTACCTTATAGAGATGGGTCTTGGAACTCCTTTCATAGTGTTGTGTTTTCCATTTCCATCAAGACATGTAAATGTCTTGTTATGACAATCTAGGACAACATGATGCTTGTCCAACCAATCCATCCCAATCAGAATATGATAAGACCCCAATGGTATGACGTTTAGATCAGTACTAGTATTCACACCATTAAGACTTATGGAACAACTTCTGACCATATCATGGATTCTTCTTTTGGTTCCAGTGGCTAACTGAACCAAACTTGTTTTTCCAAATTTACTTTTATCCAGATGTAATCTATCCACTATCTTATGGTCAATGTAACAATGGCTTTCTCCTGAATCATTCAAAATAGAAACAATATTATTTATAATCTTACCTTCCACCTCGATCATATTGGACTGGTACTCTGCTTGTCGATCATTTAAAGCTGCATAGATTCTCCCCATACCTTTGATTTTTGTAGTCTCTTGGATGTTGTGCACAGTCTTTTCTCTGTCCTTTCTATGTGGGAAATCCTTGTACAAGTGATTTTCCTTTCAATCCCATTATTGGATTGGTGGTCTTCCTCTTTTTCCCAAGGAGTGTTCCTTCTTGAAATCCTCCTTATCATACCGATCTTCATGATTTCTATTAGGCTCATTCCTATTGAAGGGAGGTTTGAATACTTTGCTCCTCTGATCGGACTTCCCAGTCTTCTTATCCTTCCAATATTTCTACAGGGATTCTCTTCCCTAGACTTTATCATACAAGTATTTAGCCTTCCTGGTGGCTTCAGTCAAGGTCTTGGGTTCATCATACTTGATATTTTCCTTATAGAAGGATGGAAATCCACTTAGAAATATCTATATTTTCACTTTCCCATCGCCAATGAACCTAACCTAATTTAACAATCCTAAGAACTTCTTCTCATATTCTACCCTAGTCATGATTCCCAACTTGAGTTCAAAGAATTCCTGCATTTTCTTGTCATAGAAATTTTCTAAGAGGTACTCCTTTTGGAATTACTTATTGAACTATTTCCAAGTGATTGTACTTTCATTAACATGTTCTACTTGCTTCAATTGGTCCCACCACATTGAAACTTTACCGTGTAAATGGTATGCGGAAATCCTAGCTTCCAAGTTTGATGAATAGTTATGCAACTGAAAATATCTCTAGAGCCCAAGCAGTCATGCTTTGGCATAATATTCCCTTTCTATTTCACCATCGAAGGAAGGTGGCTTGATCTTCCTTAACTCTCCTTGAAAACTATCTATCTCTTGTTTCCTTCTATGGTGTCTGAAATGAGACACATTTGGGCTACTTACGGGATCATACGATGCATAAAACATCCTTCCTAAGTAAGGAGGTGAGTGGCGTCCATGAGCTATGCTATCACTTCTGGAGTAACCAGCTCTTCCACGAGCATCTCCTCTTTCCTGACATCTTCCTTCTTCCTCTTGTCTTGAGTTTGATTCCTTCTTCGTTTTCCTCTATAACTGATTTAAACCCTGCAACACTCAAGAATTTATTTGAATTTTCTCTCTCATCAGTCTCTCGTTGTCTTCTTTGTAGCTCTGCACTTCCATCTTCAATCTTCTTACCATTTCTATCAATGTTTCATGTTCTCCTTTTTTCTTGCATTTGTTGGAATATGTCTCTGCATTATTGATTCTGGTATTCTACCCTTCGGCCTCCTTTTCATGACTGGAGGCTCCCTCGCTTTCTCCCATTTCCTCAATACACATCCGAAGCTAATGCGCTTAATCCTCTTAACTCTACAAAATGTGCAATCGACCATTTTGTTAGAATTATGCATATGATAGACAAAATTTCCAAATCATTCTACAAGTCTCTTTCTTGTTTATGGAGAACATATCCCCATTCTCTGAAAATAATAGTGTCTTGTTATCCCTGGCTGACACAAAGTTCACCCTGCATAGGCTCTTCCTTCAAGCCAACTCCCAGGTGACCATGACTAGAAACCGCGGCTAAATCCTCCCTTAACACTTTTCTATCTCAGAGACAACCAATTTGACCCTTAGCCTTCCTTCCTCAGCTCCCAGCCTGCATATGATCAAGTCCATGACCATGCGCTTAGCTGAAAAAGAACTAGTCCAAATATTTGGGACTTTAGATCTTTTAGCTAGGACCAGATCAATGGTCCTCATCCTCTTTCGTGATCAATGATCAAGATATTCTTCAGGACTCCACACTTTGGGATTCTCAACTTTTATTGCTTGCCTCCTCCTGGTACACATTTACCCGAGGTTCCTGATTTGCCGACAGGTGTCCTCCCACAGATCGACGAATGTGAATTTTTTCGACGTTTCGAGCTTCGGAAGTTTTAGATTTCCCTCCTACACTTTCTCCTGGAGTGCTTTTTCCTGCAATCGGCGATCCCTCGACGCGTTTCCTCTGGAATCAATGGTCAATATATACTCCGAACTTCGGGCCTTCAGGAGTTTCCAACCCAACCAACCTATCACCTCCTTTCCTTTTGGAGTGCTTGGTCTTCTGAACTACATGATCTGTCTCCATGTGGTGAAATGTTGGAAGTAGACATGTGGCCCAATCAGTTGGGTGAAACGTGTCACGTTCTAATCGATTTTTCAATGTTCCAAATGCCCAAAACTTATTGACACGTGGCACACATCCCATGTGTCCACGTCATCCCCGGTGTCATCATCGTGCCTTATCACTTCAGCTCTTCGGGCTTTGGGGCCTCGGGAGTTTTCAAAGTAGCACACTTCCAATTCTCCCGAACTCTGAATTCCTAAACTAGCTAATCTATTGCCACGTGTCCTCCTATATTGGATGGCTAGGTTTCACTTCGAGTCTTTACTCGGAGTCCATGAATCTTCTCCATGTGTCCTCCTCAATCTAATGGCTATGATTTTTTTGGGCCTCCTCTGGACTTCGGATATCTCAAACTTCAACCTTTTCCCTTGAAAATATTTTTATCTGAAATTCGTGATCTTCTGATGCGTGTCCCCTGTGGATCGATGACCACGATTCCTTTGGGACTCTATACTCCGGAAATCTCAAATTTCAAAATTATTTGGCCCCATTGGATTTTGTCCGAAGTCATGGATCTAGTGACGCATGGCTCTCAGAAGATCAATGGTTGAGATATTCTCGGATGATCGAATGGTCAAGGTTTTCTATGGCTCTTCGACTCTCCGGGCTTCGGGAGTCTTAAAAATCAACTAAAAATATATCGAATGGATTCCTCTGGAGTTATTAATCTGCTAACATGTAACCTCTGGGGGATCAATGATTAGGATCTAATTCAGACAATCTGAGAGTTGATGTTTAATTCGGGTCTCCAGGTCTATGGGCTTCGGGATTCTCAAATCTCAACTTCTCCTCGCTTTCTCTTTCCCGAAATGCTTTCACTCAGAGCATACGATCAGTTGATGCCTGTCCTCCTATGGATCGATGGTCCCTAGATACTTAGGATATTCAAATTTTCGATGTTCGAGCCCTACCTGTCACATCGTTGAATGCCTTTCAATTTGAGGGGGCATGCATCGATAGTTTGGAGTAACCCACTTTTCTCCCCGCAATTATCCTGATGCTGACACGTAACCCCCCCAGGGAAACAATGGTTTGGATTGTGGGACCGCCTTGGGAAATTATCTCTCATGCAAATCAGTTCCCCTCAATGCCTGTTGGTCGTTGATCTCTGTCTCCAGTGGGATCTGACAGTCGTGACCTTAACCTTTCTTCCTTTTCAGTGGAAAACCCCTGTTTATCTATCCTCTGATCCAATGATCCTGGATCTCCCGATCCTACCATGGTGATTGTTCCCAAACTAAAAAGGAATGGTCACAATCCTTCGAACCTCACATATATTCTATGATGTTTCATCTCCTTCGTAGCATCTGCAATGCCATTCCTCCTAAGATTTTCAGCTTCACGGTTAGAGTTTGATCTCAACCATGAGATTCTAACCAACAGACCTGGCCCATACTAGCCTGGTGTTTCAACCAAAAGCTCTGATACCAATCTGTAACATACCCAACCACCCACAGGTCGGGTACACTACCTACAAGCTTGCTCTTGGACTTCTTTCTCACGTTGACCTTCTTTATTTATTAAGGATGCATAATATAACATATTTAATGACATGCACAACAATATCCAGCAAGCATGCAAGATCTAAAGATTATGTTAAACAATAATTAAATATACACAATGGAAATACATTCATATACGTGTAAATGACAATTAAACTACACAATGAAATACATTCATACATAGATAGTAATATCACGATAGAGAGAAGTTACCTTTATGAAAGAGGACACCAAATGGCTACAAACCAAGTACATTCCACCCAACTGTAGACACCGATTCTCTAAATCCGAACAATAGTGTCACCCCCGAACCAGGGCTATGAATCCACAAGGATGGTTCCAGAGTGTAATTGGGTTCCCAAACCAGTCATCTCTGAAGATCTCATAGGTTTCCCGACACCCTCAACAATCCAAGTACCCAACTCTCTTCTACCCATATTGTGCCACCCAAAAGATTGGACCCCCATCCTACTCTGCCACGCATTCCCTCAGTTATTCATTCTCCTTCCTGCCAGGTCTTCCAGCAAAGTTGGTCTAGAATCTCAATGTTGGAACTCTCAGGACTCGCAATTGTGAGAAAAAAAGGGCAAAGGCCAATGCATTTCAGACATGCAGGCACCAGGTCATGGTTGGATCACACCAGCGACCACTACATGCAACTATCCCATGGCTAAGTTCTTCAGCAACTCTGTTTCCTTTGCTAAGCCAAGATGCAGGTGATGATGGATCAATGGACGAGTCAGGGGGGATGCATGGGATTTCGTGCATGGGAGTGCGTTAGGGATTAATGAGTGAGGGAATGAGAAAACAACGAATAATTCATCATTCCAACCCCCCCATCAGACCAAAGGTAGGTTTAAGTAACCTCGTGGGGAAAACAAGAACCTATTCGCCTTCCCCAAGAAGTTCAAGGAACTGATCCCCACCCTTAATGTTGTTGGGTATTCTACCCTATGGACTAATAAGCTAGGGCTCTAAACTTATACGCAGAAAATGACCCTTAAGATTGAACTTTTAACCTTCTACCCAAAATCTCAACCCCTTTTTGAGCAAACAATGGAAGAATCAACTCACC
>ML783396.1:330839-343344 GCA_009831015.1 Picea engelmannii | reverse complement strand
TAGGTTAACGATTACCTAGTTCGAGAGGACCCACGATGCCGTGAGGGCCGACTGCGACAGTCGCTCACGATGATTCTAAGGGGCGCGCAATAAGGCTGGGGCCTTATTCCTTAGAGCCCTTAGTCTCCTACTAGTTCACCTGGCGGAGTATTGACTCCAGGGGTTATAGAGGTCTAGCAATCAGTTCAGTCGGCGAGTGGCACCCTTGGAGCACGTGGTGCATCCTGAAGGGCACGTCGCCAAAAGAAATTCCAGATGCGAGTGGCACTCTTGGCGCACGTGGTGCGACCTGAAGGGCACGTCGCGGTAAAGGTGGTTGATGGAGTCAGCCTAATTAGCCCTAAGTTTTCAGCACCTAAATAAAACCTTAAGCATTACCCTTAACCAGTCTTTGCCTAGCTCAGAATCTAAACCCTAAGCCTAAGACCTTCTAGAAACCGGGGGGAAATTTTAGTGTGGCCTTAACAATTGAAAATTCAAAAAAAAAAAAGAATGAAAACAAAATCTCAGACCGTCACCCTCTCTTTATCCTTGTCCACTTAATGAAACTATCCTCCTCGCCTTGATCTTCCATTATCCATCTTCCTTTACTTGTGCAGTTCACTTTCACTAAATCGCCAGCCCTCCCCGTAAATCCTCTTTATTCATTTTGTAAAACATTACTTTTCCCCTATACTGTTTCACCATCGCCTTGATCTCTCTTTAATCCTAATTATACAGATATATTAATGGTAAATTAAATAATGAATGCATGCTTCCTAATAAAAAAATGAAAACATAAATATATGTATATTTATATTATGAACAAATTATAAACAAAGGAAGTTAAGCATGTGAATTATAAACAAATTATAAAAGTTATATTTATATTATAAACAAATTTAAAAAAAATTAATGAGGAGCGCTCATAGCCTTGAATTTTTGAAAAAAGAAAAATAAAAATGAATTATATAAACGATTTAAACTAAAATAAAAATTAAGAAAGTCAAAAGAGAAAAGGGGGGAAAACCTAAGTAAAAAGGGAATTAGGGTTTGAGGGGATAAAGGCATGGGAGAGGGGAAAAGAAAGGGGCTTTTTGCTGAGATTGGATTGATATGCTGAAAAAAGGAGACTGACTGATTTTCTGGTAGGAGTTGGGAAGCCTCAACACATTTTGAGTGGTAGCTCAGCCTTGGAGGCGAGCTGAGGAGCTAGTGACTCTCTGGTTGTGTGTAGCCCCTTTGCGGCTCGTGGGGCTGAGGGGGAAGAAGAGTACCCCTAGCGTTTGGCTGGGAGGTACCGG
The DNA here is from genome assembly GCA_009831015.1 of Picea engelmannii. Lineage (NCBI taxonomy): Eukaryota > Viridiplantae > Streptophyta > Pinopsida > Pinales > Pinaceae > Picea > Picea engelmannii. The sequence goes on along the minus strand of ML783396.1, from coordinate 342,061 downwards.
TGAGCTCATTGAGGTCGGAAAGCAGGAGCAGGAGCAGCTTGGAGCAGGAGCGGTAGGAGCACCCGAAACATTGCTGAAGGCGTTAAGGACATAGGTATGTAAATCTCTGGTTTTCTATCTTGCTATGTATATTTCTAAACTGTAGTTAATGGCCATATGCTGCTTGTAGATAAATGGATATAGTGTGAAATGTGTAAGTGGATTGTAGCTTAAGGGATATTAGTGTGACCATGAAACCCTTACTGCTGCTACCCACCTTGTAAATAAAGTATTTACCACGGTTATAATAGCTGAGAAAGGAAATTTTTATATTATTGTTGGTGTTTGATGTTTCGGGGGCGTTTGCTCCTTCTTCAAGTGGGTTTTCGTTCTTGTACCTGGGCATATTCTTTCTGTGGGGTTTCATTTTTGTTATTTCCTGGGGCGTCTTATCCAACTGTGCGCGGTGACTGTGGTCAGTTTAATTGCGTCTTGTTAGTTCACTTCTTAGAAAATTTACACCCTTTGAACAAATTCTCTCGGTTAGATTTATGATATAAAAACAGTACATTCGGTGATCCTTCAAAGGACTGTTTTTTTTTATTATCTTACTAGCGTCTCTCTTTGCTTGGGTGAGCATTGGCTCGTCTATTATCCCAGTATTGGAGCACAGGTTCTATTTTATTTTGCCTACAGCCCAGCACATGTTCTGTCCTGTCATTACAGGTTTCAAGCTCTGTATAAGCTTATACTTCCACCAGTCTTGCTGTTTATTTCTGTAATAATCTTCTCATGATCCAGCACGGTCCTATTAACTATCAACAACAGGTTTCTAGATTTGTAAATAAATTTATAAATTTTATGAATTCGAAGAATTTTCCTATTGGAAAAAGATATATGATATAAAAACGTTTGCAAGGAGAGAACCTATCAAGAGTTTAATTTCTGAGATGCTAATTTTCTTTTACATGGTCACTGCGCCATAGTTCCATATCCCAGCTGCACTTAAACCATTGATTAACAATTTTTCTTTCCTGCTACCTATGTTTTACACCCATCTCTCAAGCTGCTGCTTAAATTGTTGCATCTACTATTAACCGAGAAGGCAAACTGTAGGATCTGGAACTACTATTACACCTGCAAAGCGTAGCAAACTTTTCCTCTGGTACCTTCCCTTCTGGCTGGCCGTCGACAATCAATAAATCATTCCCAGAAAGTAAGAATTGTTTTAAATGTGTACTCGACGGAAGATACACTTTTCCCCTTTGAGCTTTAGAGCTAGAAAAATAGCTGGTCCCTTTTCTAAAAACGAGATGCCCTTGGAATGCAAATTTGTGGGGGGGCCGTTTCACTTATGACGCTGGAACCAACCATTCCGATTTTAGTTAAACCACTTGTATGCTTCATATGAATATGGTAAGAAATTAAAAAAAAAAAAAACTTACACCTTTTTATATACATATATATATATAAACAGTGATAGAGGCGTCCAACCATATTCCAATATTCACGAACCTTAATCCTCCCCCATTAATTTCCTGGACCGCAGGCAGGAGACGTATTTTGGGTTGGCTCCCTCGATTGGCAATAATCAAAGGAGATAGACAGCTCCTCCTTTAATCATATTACCACCTATTATGAATACGTATAGTTTAGACTGATAATCCCCTTTATTGAACCGAAGGTCTGCATGCTGTTACTCTTCGTTTTAGAATGGCATGAGATGCCTTAGTGGAGCGACAGCTTAATACCTACCGACAACCCACTCTACTTGATACATTCAATCTCAGAGAAACGTATAATTCGTAGTGTTTCAATTCTTACCCGCTGGTTAATTTTTGGGGCAAGTGCGAACTTATTTATCGGTTCCCTTATCCGAATTATGACTCCAGTCTGTGTGAGCATTCCAAATCTGGTGTTGTTTAGTTCTCTATATTTTTAAAAAGGGGTTATATCGAAATTCCTTTATAATATTGACTGTTAGAATAATGTAAAAAATTATTTAATTTTTTTAATAATGAAAAAGTAACAATTTCACACCATCCTGAACATCGAGCTTTTAAATTCTGGGGCACAACCTCTGTCTTCCGCCCACGTATTCTGAATGGCATTAAACCCTGAACCCTGGCCGGAGATTTCAAAGGGTGACCGAATCGCCCTTAACTGCAAAACTCAGAATAAAGAGATCTGGTATAACGTACTCTGTTGACAGGTATACTTGTTGGTTTGCGTTCTCTTGGAGGAATAAACTGAGCGTAGTTGACAGACTGGTGGGCACGTTTATTTGTGTAGTTTATATCCTTACCGATTGTGCATCCTTGGTAGAATCTAACGTTCATTTATATACTGTATCCTTCATTTATCTCAAACGTTCTGTTATATAATTGATATCCTTTACCGATTGCACGTCTTTTTACTGCCCTTTAGAATTATGCAACGGACAGATCCATTGCTCTCCTTATTACTGGGAATTTGTTACTTTATTAACCGGGCGCCATTTGTCGGATAAACGTTCCACCTTTGTTGTGGGGATATAATCTAGATAACTAGTCACGTTGTTATTTAAACTATGGTATATTTTATAAATGGATTTATCTGCTTAATGTGCAATGTGAATTTGTTAATTTATTGACATGTCGCCATTTGTTGGTGAATGATATACCTAGGTTTTGTGGATATAGATTTAGATAAATAGTTTGTGTTATTCAACTATGCTATATTTATAAATGGATTTATATGCTTAACTTGCAGTGGCAATACTTGTTTTTATTACAAATAAAATGGTTGGTTAAATTGTGATATTAATGATGTGCAATGTGAAATTGTTAATTTATTAACATATAGCCATTTGTTGGTCAATGATCTACCTAGGTTTTGTGGATATAGATTTAGATAAATAGTTGGTGTTATTCAACTATGTTTTATTTATAAATGGATTATATGTTTAACTTGCAGTGGCAATACTTGTTTTTATTACAATTAAAATGGTTGGTTAAATTGTGATATTAATGATGTGCAATGTGAGTTTGTTAATTTATTATCATGTTGCCATTTGTAGGTCAATGATCTACCTAGGTTTTGTGGATATAGATTTAGATAAATAGTTGGTGTTATTCAACCATGTTTTATTTATAAATGGATTTATATGCTTAACTTGCAGTGGCAAATACTTGCCGTTATTACAAATAAAATGGTTGGTTTAAATTGTGATATTAATGATGATGACGAATCGAATTAATAATGTTGTTGAATTTCAATATTAATATTATTTAATGGAAAGGTTAATACTAGATGAATTGCAATGTTAAATAGTTGTCTGTTTGCCTGGTTCATATTATCAATTGAAATATCAATACGGGTTGAATTGCAAGATTAATAATTGTTAATTAGCAATGTTAATAATGAGGCCAATCGCAATGTCAGAAATGGTTTACTTGAATGTTCTTGATGGAGTTAAATTTGCCAGGATAATCTTCGTTTAAATTGAGGTGTTGATGACAATGTCTATTTTGCAATGCTATTGTTGTTAGGTTTCTAGATTACCTAGTAATTAAATGGGTAGGAAGAGGAAGTTAATGAGGAGAATGTAATGTCGGGGGTTTACCTTTAGGGTGTGGATGTCATTGCTCTTATGGCCATTATTAGAATAATGCAATGCGTCATGCTTATTGTTGTCCCTGGTTTTGTAAGTACTTGGTGGTTTGTATTGTGTAGTCTGTCGTGTCGGGCGGGATATAGCCTCCTCTTGCAGCTTAGTATGTATGTCTGCGTGTAATCCGGTGGAAGGAATCTAGTGCCGTATCACGAGTCTCGAGCTGTTTAAAGGCACAGTTCCACTCTTGCGACACATTCTGAGCCATATCAGTAGTCTCAGGCTGTTTAAAGGCACCGTTCCACTACTGCGACTCTACTGACGGATCCTTCATTCTGTGAAAGTACTGTGCCTAACCCTTGGTGTCTGTCTCTGCCTATAGCCATTAGTTCCCCGCCTCCTGTTCGGGGGCATTTGCTTCTTGTTGTCGCTATGATATGTCAGGTCGTCTTGATTGTGTTCGTCTTACTGGTGTCCTGTTGGTCCGAGTGTTGACGTAGAGTCGAGGGGGTTGTTTTCTTCTACACACGCGCACACACTTTAACAAAAAAAAATTCACCGGTTGACTGAGTAGATGTCCTTAGCTAGGAGGGGTTTTACATATGGTATCAGAGCCGGTTCGAACCGCGACTTGGGGTTCGCTACGGCTTCGTTGACATGAGTTGGTTTTACTATACTGTTGTTGATTGAGTTGATTGTGTGCGTGCAGGTAATCATGGTTAGAGGACGCCGTGGAGGCAGACGACAGGGTGCTAGGGGAGGAGGCGAGATGCCTCCAGCAGCATCCACGCCTGAGGGGTCTAACCCCCAGGAAGGCGAGAAGGTTCTCGGGCAGGAACATATTTCAGTTGGTGATGTTGTGGGGATGACCAAGTTTCCTTGACTGTTGACCAAGTTTTCTATTGATTTGGGTTGGATGACACTTGTTGGTTATGTTTCTTGCCAATGAAGGTGATTTTTGTCCTTGTTGGGTGGATGATTTCATATTTGGGTCCTTTTGCCTTAAGTGTTGGGTCATATTCTCTTATGGTGGCCGAGTTTAGGAGTGTGGGGTCGATTTGTTGTGTGTGGGGATACTTATTCATTTGTTGGGGGTGTTTCTCTTGCAACATAGCCAAATTTTATTGGGGATATGATTTGTTGGAAGTATGAGCTGATTTTGAAACCATTTACATGCCAGCTCATCTCAAATAAATGTAAAGAAAACCTCCAGGAAGAATATATCATGTTTTTCATATTTGTTATTGCACTCTTGTTGGTTATTGCAAATAGTAAATGGAATATTTATCTTGCATATTCATTTAGTGATTATTTATCATTAAGAACAATTGGGATGAGTAACTATTATATTAGCTTGTTGTCGTCTTCTATTTTGTGCCAAATAAATTTTTCATGGGAGATGCAAACTGATATAAAAACTTCTCCACTAGAAAACATCCTATAACACCATACAAAAACGTATTTGACAAATCATCTACACTACAAAATGAGATAAATTTACAAAACAAATAGTGGGAATTTTATAGTGGTATCAGACCTTTTGATCCTCCCAGTCTATGAGGGTATACAATCTTAACTATGGAAAACAATCAAAACAATTTAGGGAAAAATAGAGCTCATGTTTCAAAGGGGAAGTGAATAAGGAATCAAACACAATAAGAGAAAGATGAGGAGTTTACATATTGTTTTAGGGAGTAAATGGTTCTTAGTGAGGCATATCACACAACCATGCCATTCAAAGATTTTTGCACCATAAAAAATACTGAGTGGTATGAACCCCAAGCATCAATGGACAAGAAGGTGAAGGTGCCAAGGTAAAAGGTACTAGTTTCTGAAGATTTTGATTCTTCTAAAACTGACAAAAATGTTGATTCTTCATATGTTTCTTCTCTTGCATATGAACACATGGATGCTCATAAGGCCTTTGAACTTGAGGCAAGAAAGGAGATTTGGGCAGACAAGGAAGAAGATAGTGCTGATACAATTTCATTCTAGCGGTGTGACAATGTGGTTTGAGATAAGGATTCAAAATTCTATCCTATTTATGATGGTGTAGGTGTGCTAGCACCTGACTATGATGTGGATTCAATGTCTTTTCCTATTTATGAAATTTATGATGGTGTAGGCATGATTGTACCAGAATATGAAAAATGATGGATACTTAATAAATTTCCATGGGATATTGATATTTATTCTCATGAGCCATATGTGGAGGATGACAAAAAAGGGAATGATTTGGTGGATGAGAAAAAAACATAAATTTTGTATGGGAATGATAGCCCACATGGGTACCATCATTGCATAGTATCATCTAGTTATGAAATTGGTGTTGACGGGGATATCATTCTTTCATATGAAAGTAAATAAAAAAATCCCTTGTGTGACAACCAACACCATGTTGATGAAACTAAACAATGACCCTTAGCATTGTGTGATTTCGAGGAACGATTATTATTGACAAAGGAGAAAATTGTACAAGTGTGGATAAGGGAAGATAGTGCTCATAATTTCATTTAAGATATTATTTGGAAAACCCATATGTAGGATATACAAAAAGGAGTTGCAAGTGGAGTCACTAGTTGTCAATTGCACATAATCAAAGAAGCACTAGAGTATATGAAATTAGATTATTTTTAGTTGTTCATGGATAGTTATTTTTTTCTCAAGTTAGTGAAGGGAAAGGGAAGGGAGGTTGAGGAGCTTTATTTCCATTTGAGTTTGACACTCTTTTCATCACTTATAGTAGATACTCCATCATCTTTTTTAGCCATGACACATCAGGTTGTGAGTGGCACCCATCATTTTAGGGAGGAGCCTCTTGTGATGATCCCACACGAGGAGCATTCAGAATTACAAATTCTTGAGGAGAGGTATGACACAAAGAGTTTTAACTATGCTCTCTTTTTGTATTGTGGATATCATGAGCTGTTTCTTTTGGATACCACACTAAAGTATCAAGGATCATCTAAAGAGGAGATAGTTGAGAACATTCCTTGTGGACCAAGACATAAGGAAGTATATGCATCGACAGATTGGGTAGACATGTATATGAAAGACATGGGAACACTCTTAGATACAGGTTCGAGCAACACTGATAGAATGATCGATACAATAGTTCATACATGATACATGATGGTATAGGATGATTTAGTGATAGGAAAAAATATGAAGGGGTATTCATTTTCACATGGTAGTGTAGAATGGAGTTTTTGGGTATTTTCTCCATGCATAAATCCCAATGTATTCCTCAAGAATACCATTGATTTGAGGTTACCCAAGATCGGTGAGTGGATGGGTGACCCTCAAGGAGAAACATATCCCTTGATGATTGATCTTCATCTAGGATATAATCAGATGAGGGTTAGGGACAAGGATACTTATTGGTCTACTTCATGACTTCATTATGATTTTTTGGCCATTCCCTTGGGATTGAGCAATGCAATAGTCATTTACCAGCCTTGCAGGCAGTGGCAGACGTTTTTATTATTGTTATTTGATTCCATCATCGTATACAACAATACAAGAGATGATCATTGGAGCTACTTGGATGAGACATGAGGCATTGTCTCCATGAAAAAGGTATTTCATTTAGATCATGTGATCAGTGGGCGTAGTGCACAGGAGGATATCTACACTCTGTCAGACTAGTTCATAGAGTTTCAGTAGGAGTTGAGAGTGGTGGAATTCCAATTTGATGGTAGGATCTTGACATTCATTAGAGTGATAAATTTATTCATATGTTGAGGATTATTGAAAGGGTCATATCAATGATTGGTCTACATCATTGTGGGGTTTTTGTGAGAGGAGTTGTTGATATTTTTATATATGGAGAGGTAGATTTTCCCTAACAATACTCAATATTGATTCTATCCATAGGTTGGAAGAATTTGACTTCACTGAGATGCTTAGGATAGACATAATACAAGATAGTGAGTTTAGTCCTTTCAGGTATTTCATCTTGGGGGTATAGGAGAGGAGAGCACGGTTTGAGCATGGTTATTAGGAAGTTATGACTAGAGGGGTGCAACATCAACATGATGGTTCCTCACAGAGTTTATCTTGGGACCCTGGGATTGCAGTGTTTGATAACTTGGCAACCAATACAAATGATATGGAAATTTTTTTCTTTTCATAGTTTACTTTTGGGGTGTTAAGGATTGGTTTCTTGGAGGAGTGGTATTATGGGTAGTTGGCCAGATTTATGCAACTTATGATTTCCTATATTATCAAGGAAAGTAAGGTGGATTCTTCTATTATCACCTTGCATATCAGTGCCATGAGTAGAGGGTGCTTCACATCATACAAGCTAGTTTGGGACCCTAGTGACTTTACCACTCACAGGAAGGTCCGAGAGAGGTTTGCATGGAGGGACTTTGTGGACGATGTGTTCAGAGATATGTGGGAGTGTACGGATTTTCAGCAGAGAAGGTCGGGTCGCACTCATCCAACATGGTTGATGAAGTATTTTCCCATTTATGAGTGAGAGCGGGAGAGCATGTTGATATATTGCATCACAAGTTTACCGAGGTAGAAGAGAGCAAATACTATGTGTGCAACAATTGACGCGTCATCATAGTTCATGCACTTCTCAGTGATTTCTTTGGATTATGGGGAAGCACGGGTGATAAATTTATCTCGTGGGGAGATGCTTAGAGTCCATGAGAAGCCTTGAGTCATTTCAAGTGATCAGGAAAACAGACTTCATCGCACATGTCCTCATATTTTTTCAAGTATAGGTTTGACTCATAATATTATTTTTTACCATTAGAAGAATGGTCAAGAAGAGATGGTGAACCAATAGGGTGAGAGGTGTCTGCATGAATATGTGATGAAATGGATAGAATAGTTACATTTGGGTGAGAATTGATACAATACCATTCATAATAGTTTGCAAACCACCTACGATCAACATAGGAGGTATGTAGATAGGCATAGGGCAGATCACAATGTCGATATTGGAGACATGGTTTTCTTTAGGGTGTAGCTACATAGACCATTTCCATTGAGGAGAGGTGGTGCCAGGAGGATGAGGTCATGCCTATATGGTCCCTACAGGGTGACCCGGAGAGTTGGAGAGGTAGCTTATGAGATGGGGTTTCTAGAGGGTATCCAAATTCATAGTGTTTTCCATTGGTCATGCCTCAATAAGGAATGGGGACCATAGGTTATCACTCCCATTGCGTTATCGACACCAGATGAGAGGGGATGAATGATATTGGTTCTTGAGGAGGTTTTTGGAGGATCAAGAGAGGAAGTTGTGTAACATGGTGATTTGATAATACACCATAAGGTGGATATATTTTCCAATAGAGGATGCCATGTGGGAAGGCAACCAGATATTGCAGCATCCAAAATTTCAATCACTTGAGGATAAGAAATCTGAAGAAGGGAGGCCTATAATGTCCCTTTTCAAATGATCTCTTCAGGATATTGATGTAATAGTATAAATTGAGTCTCGTAGGCTATAGTTGGTGGAAAAAGGGGGATTAGTTAATTATATAATGTCATCAGAGAGAAAAAGTAACTTTTTAAAAAGTGGTAGTGAGTAATTAATTAAAAAGATGTTTTAAGTGACTTAAGTTTATAAAGTGACTTTATTTTATTAAAAAGGTAAAAGGGTCCAAAAAGGGTCAATGAGGAAATGAAATAAGAATGAGGGTGCCCTCTTTCATTATGCATATTATTATTTTCTAAAATTAAATTGAGAGAGATATCATGGCTTTGTATCTTGGGACGAAAAAACATAAAGGCATTGGAAGATTGGTTTGAGTGGTGAGACCATCCACCCTAGTTGGGTCAAGGAAGGAGATCATATAGATTTATTCAGTGTGATTCATTGTCGTAGAATTTATTATCTTGGTGGAGAAGTTTCCTTATGTGTGACTGATTTTTCTCTTTGTGGGGCCTGAGTTTTTGGCTTGTAGAGGTCAAAATTGAGTAGAGGAGGCCGAGTTCTTTAGTGTTGGGTCATACTCTTTCATTTAGGGCCAAGTTTTCCTTATTACTCAAGTTATTGGTTGAAGGGTGGTTTCCTTGAGTGTTGGATGAGTTTTCTATTGATTATGGTTGAATTACACATGTTGGTTGTGTCTCTTTCCAATAAAGGAGAGTTTTATCCTTACTTGGTGAATCATTTCAAGTCTAGGTCATTTTCCCTTAATTTTTGGGTCATAATATCTTATGGTGGCTGATTTTAGGGGTGTGGGGTCAATTTGTTGTGTGTGGGGTGATTTCTTGAGTTGTTGGGGGAATTTATCTTGCAACATAGCCAAATTTTATTGGGGATACAATTTGCTCGAAGTGTGAGCTAATTTGGAAACCATTACAGGCCCACTCATGTCAATTAAATTTAAAGGAATCTTACAAGAAGAATACATTAGGTTATGTTAGCACTCTATAATTTTCCCAACGCTATGTAGGAAGTCACAGAGGTAACATCAAACCGCTTCGAGTCAAGGATCTAGCCCTCCAAGACTTAGAGAGGGATCTCTCTCTATTACTGTACAAAGGTTTTCTTTTTAAAATTGGTTGGCTGGAACAAGAAAAAAAAGTCCATGGGCAATGGAGTCAAAGATGCCTGATCCAATCAAGACAATTTTTGTAGGGAAAGCTCACAAGGAAAGATAGGCACCTTGTTGGATTATTTGAAATTGTTGGATGATATGAAATAAAACATGAGGAAAAAGGATCGTATTAGAGAAATTAAGAATTTTGAAACTACCATCTAGTAGAAAACACAGAAATTATCCATAGCTAGAAATAGAGTGTATTTTAAAACAATTTCTGATCGTAATGTTTTGTTGAATAATTTAGAAATAAAAAGAGTATGTGATAGGGAAAACATATTACAGAAGAGACCTTCACCAAAAAAATATTCCATAGGAATACTGAGAGCTTGACTGGTATCATTGAAATTTGATTTAAAGAGGCTATGTGAGCTATTTTACAAAAATTGAATCATGGTTCCCAACTGATCAACAATTTTTCTTTAAAATTAAATGAATATATAGGAAATATCACCCCTAAATCTAGGAGGTCTAATTCAACCACCTCGTCCAAAAATAGAAATGAATCCCTGAAAATCTTGGACTAGCCTCCATGAAGGAGGGGTCGAACTGTTGAAACAAGGGGTCAACTCAGACATCTATTTCTCCTCAACGGTGACACCTGTGTATAAAATTAAATAGTTTATTGTATATTAGGCTGTTCTAGACAAAAACCACTTTCATTTCATCCAAATTCATCTTCAATTCTTTGAAAAAGTTCCTGCAAAGTCAGGACTGAAACGGGAAAAAACAAAAGGCTACAAAATGGGGCTCAAAGATGGCTTTGATTCTCCCATATGATGGCACCTGTGAAAAAACTGAGATATTTTTTGTTCTTCATCCTGTTACAGAGAAAAAACTCTCTCCATTTTTCAAAATTCCTTCCTATTATCCCGAAATCCTTCATGGAAGTCCACTGGTCAAACTAGTGAAAAAAAGCGGTTTCGATTTTTTGGGAGGGCGATTTTGGAGAGATAAAAGGTTTGCCCAGACCCCTGTGAGGTGGTAAGTTGTATTGGGAGGGGGGTTCCTAATTCACCATGTGGTGAAAATTGTCCCTCCCAATACCACTTGCCCGGACCCCTTAGGTGTTGATGGGACATGAG
>ML783396.1:316294-330710 GCA_009831015.1 Picea engelmannii | reverse complement strand
AGTGTGTGAGTGTTTAGACTTAGGATTAATTTTAAGTTTTTATTATCACTTTTTAGTTGTGGTTTATATTATATATATATTTTATGTTTTTTTTATTATTTATTATATGTTTGTTTTAATAAATGTCTTTGTTATTTTTAATAAATGTTTATATTATTTGTTTTTTAATTTTTTAATTGTTATTTTATGTTTTATTTTGTTTTATTTTATTATAATTATATACTTTGGTTTTTATTTCTATTTTATTATTATATTTTTGTATTTTTATTATGTTTTATTGTTTTCATTTAATTTTTAATTAATGTTTTGATTAATAAAACACTAACCTAAGTACTAACTCAAACCACTAACTGTTGGACAACTGAGAGGGGGGGGTGAATCAGTTGTTACCGTGCTTAAAAAATTATGCTTATTTTAACTCTTTACAAAGAACTCAATGATAATCACAATAATTAAGGGAAATAAGTAATAGCACATTCATCATCAGTCACACATATGAGATACACAGAGACAGATATTTCTAGAGGAAACACATAAGGGGTAAAAAAACCTCTTCTTGTTTATATGATAAGTAATATTTACATTCTTTACATTCTTTACATTATCATACATATGAGCACCAACTCATAATGAGGCTGCAACCTATGTTTTGCAAGCTACTACTTGCTGAAAGAACGAACTCTTTGGTTTCTCTAGCACCAACTAGAAGGAAACACCAACTCCCTAGTTTCTCTAGCACCAACTAGAAGGAAGCATCAACTCCCTGGTTTCTCTAGCACCAACTAGAGGGAAGCACCAACTCCCTAGTGTTCTAGCACAAACTTCCAATCATACAGACACCAACCTGTAAAACAGAGAACAACAGTTCTCCCTTGCACCACCCTGCCACCCTGGTTTCTCTGGCTGCAACCAGATGGAAACTACAACTCCCTTTGTTCAAGCACCCACTTGAACCTCTGAGGACAACAGTCCTCCCTAGAACCTCCCTGCCACCCTGAAATATAAATCTTTTCTATTATGACTTATTATAGCGATATGAAGTTCTTCAATGGCTTATCGGTCTCATCACTGTTCTGCTATCTTGTGCTACTATGTCCGCATCAGTGTCTTCTGCACACTTCTTACGCTTTCTATTCTTTTTCTTTTTATGCTCTCTGTGCCATGTCCCTTCAATGCACCATTCCATTTCTGTACATTTCTGCTACTGCGCTCTGCCTCCTTCTTCACACCTCAATCACACTCAACGACAACCACGACGATCTCTTCTTTGTTCTACATTCTTATAGTTTATGTGCTCCTTGTGCATGCAGTATGCACCAAGCTCCTACATCCTCTCCCCATCTTGAGTGCTCTGCCTCATCATCATGCCAACTCTTCAGCTTCTCTGATGGTTTCACTCACACATCCATCATCATTGGGTGTTATCTCGAGATTCCTCAGCTTCTCTAGCAGTTGAGACTCCTCATCTTCTCTGTCATAGACGAGCTCATCCTCTGGCAGAAACCATCATTTGTTTCTAGCAGTTACATTGTGAAGTGCAACAGTGGACCTCCTATCTTATTCAAATTCATCTTCACCATTGAATTGACTTCATTGAATCATCTCTTCATTTCGCCATTTCTCACTTCAGCATTTTGGAAATCCTATTGTGTGGCATCTCGACTCTCCAAGTCACGATCTCCAAAACTCCGAAAAAGGAGCTTGCTGCTTCAAGATTTTCTCTACATCTCTTTGACCATGTGACTATGAGAGGTGATCGAGCACTTATCCATATATTTCTTTCGTGATTTTCCTTTTCGGCACTTTGGCATTCCTGTGGCGATGTGTTCTTGATGCTCTGTGTCTTGGTATCTGAAGCTCTGAAATGGAGATTGGTTGCACTAGCTCCAATCATTTCGGCCTTTCACGATTCTTGCGATGAAGAGTCTCGTCACTTGAATCTTCCAACTCCCGGTATCTGAAGCTCCGAAATGGAGTCGTATGAATGGTCCACACCCTAGATGATTGGACGGTCCAGATCTCTTCATGATTTCGCACATCGCGATTTCAGCATTCTTGACATGAGAGTTCTTGAAAACTCCACCTCCTGGTCTGTGAAACTCCAAAATGGAGTCAAATAAATTTTTCATCTTTTCACACTTCACAACTTCGAGATTCCTATCGTGAGAGTCCTTGACATCTCCAACTCCTGGTATCTGAACCTCCGGTATGGAGTCTTTGACATTTCACGATTTCTCATTTCGTGACTTCGGGTTTCACGACTTTGAGACTCCTATAGTAAGAGTTCTTGACATCCCCAACTCCCGGTATCCGAAATCCCAGTATCTGAAACTGTCTCCTTCTTTTGGGATTTTGGCATTTTGCATTTCGTGATTCCGGTACTCATGTGGTGAAGTGTTTTGACACTTCAACTCCCGATATCCTAAATTGTCCTCCTTCTTCTGGGATTTCATCATTTCGCATTTCGTGATTATGGGACTCCTGATGATGAAGATTCTTGACTCTTCCAACTCCCGGTATCTGAAACTCCGAAATGGATTTATTTCCCGATCTACGAAACTCTTCATTTATGTGCCTATTTCAGGATTTCGGGATTTTGGATTTCACAACTCTGGGACTCCTGTGTTGAAGAGTCTCAACTCTTGACTTCTCAATCTCCCGGTATCTGAAACTCTGAAATGGAGTTTACACTTCTAATCTTTCCATGCAATTATTCTCGCACTGTTGGTCTTCCTTGCCTGCCTGTTTTCCATGAAATAAACAAGCACACTCTTGCACTCTTCGTGCACCTCTGCACTATCTCTTCTGAGTTTATGTTGTCCCTGTTTTTCCATTGCTACATACTCTGATATTTCCATCAATGACAAGCACACCTTCCTGATAAACATGCCAACAATATCCCCCTTTGTCATTGATGGCAACCCTGAATGGATGCGCTAATCTGTTTGGACCTCCAACCGTAGCATCCAGTCCAGACCACTCCTTTTCTCCCTCTTTGACATCAATGTCAAAAAAAACATGCTCCCCCTAAGCTGTTGCAGTAATTTTTAGGAGGTATCAGATATTCAATCAATACAAAACTCCCCCTAACAAGATGAATTCTCTTAGGTGTGAGACGGGATGACACCCAACTTCTGTCTAATATATTCAAATGGTATCTTGGCTAGGGGTTTAGTAAAGATGTCTGCAATTTTTTCTATGGTTGGAATGTAATGGACCTAAACAACCTGATTGGTGACCTTCTCTCTCAGAAAATGGTATTTTATGGGAATATGCTTGGTCTTCGAGTGGAATACAGGATTCTTGGACACATTGATGGCACTAATGTTATCACATTGAATTGGGATTGGTGCAGCGTATTTTACCTCCAAGTTTGCAAGTGTCTGAATCATCCATAATACCTAAGTGCAACAGGTAGCAGCAACAATGTACTCTACCTCTGTAGTTGATAAAGAAATGGAACCTTGCTTTTTACTCAACCATGCTACTAGAGAATATCCTAAGAAAAACACAACTCCACTCATTCTTTTCCTTTCATCCATGCAGTTAGCCCAATCAACATCTGATTAGGCTGATAATTGAAAACTTTGATTCTCAGGATACCATAGGCCATAGTTCATTGTTTCTTTCAAATATCTGAATATCCTTTTGACAACTAGCAAATGCCTCTATTTAGGTGCAAACTAATATCTTCCTACCATTCCAACAACATGCATTATGTCTGGGCAAGATACTGTGATATACAACAGGCTGCCTAACATTGACCTATATGAACTTTGATCAACATTAGGTGAGTCATCATCCTTTCTTAATTTGCATCCAGTAACCATAGGTGTGCCCACAGGTTTAGAATCTTCCATTTGAAACCTTTTCAACATTTCTCTTAGATATTGTTCTTGAGAAATGAACATCCCTTCAGACCTTTGAGTAATTTGCAAACTAAGAAAAAATGACAGTTCACCTATCATAGACATTTCAAACTCAGACTCCATGGAAAAAGAAAACCATTTTACCAATGAATCCTTATTACATCTCAAGATGATGTCATCTACATAGACCAACACAATGAGAAAATCATCACCCTCTGTTTTGATATATAGATTGTTGTCAATTGTTCCTCTCTTGAACCTTTTGTCATTGAGATACGTATCCAGTCTATGATACCAGGCACGAGGAGCTTGTTTTAAAACATATAAATCTTTGTTTAGCTTGCATACTAAGTCAGGGTTATCAGACAGTTCGAAACCCTCTGGTTGTTCCATATAGACTTCTTCATTTAAATCTCCATTTAGAAAAGCTGACTTGACATCCATTTGATAGACTTTAAACCTTTTATGACAAGCATAGGCAAGAAATATTTTGACAGCTTCCAACCTTGCTACGGGTGCAAATGTTTCATCAAAATCCAGTCCTTCTATTTGAGCATAGCCTTTATATACCAATCTTTCTTTGTTCCTAACAACTTTTCCCTACTCATTCCACTTATTCTTAAAGATCCATTTGGAACCAATGATATTTTTACCTTCCGGTCTATGAACCATCTCCCACGTATTGTTTTTCTCAATCTGATCAAGTTCATCATTCATTTCTTTAACCCAATATTCATCTTTGTTAGCTTCATTAAAATCCTTGGGTTCCAGCATGGATATGAAAGATATATGTGATTGTTTGGTGTTTTTGATTAGCTTTCTCATGGTTTGTACACCTTTGTCTTTTTCACCAATTATCTCACTTGCAGGATGATACTTTTGAGTGATTCAGGAGGAGGAATTTCATGTTGTCTACTGATTTGAGTCTGTATGAGTGTCTGTGTCTTCATTTGATTCAGATTCTTTATTTTCTGATTCTTGGACCTGTTCATCTTCGGCTTTAGCTGTGTCTTCTGTAGAAGACTCATTACTATACACCTCTCTTGTTGGGATTCCTTCATCAACTTTTACGTCAATACAGTCAAGCATTTTATGTAGCCTCTTATTATAGCATATGTATCCTTTACTATTTGCAGCATACCCCAAGAAGATACCTTCATCAGCCCTGTCATCATATTTTCCAAGGTTCTCATCATTATTCTTTATGTAGCATTTACTCCCAAAGACATTGAAGTGTTTAATTGAAGCAGGTCTCTCAAACCACAGTTCATAAGGTGTCTTGTCACTTTGTGGTCTGAGGTGAGATTTGTTAAGAACATTGATTGTTGTGTGTATTTCTTCTACCTAGTAGGTTTGACCAATGTTCTTCTCATTCATCATTGACCTGGCCATTTCCTGCACTGTTCTGTTTTGCCTCTCAACTACTCCATTTTGTTGTGGAGTTTTTGGGATTGTGTATTCTCTCTTGATCCCATGCTTATCATAGAATTCCTTGAAGTCACTTGACATAAACTCTCCTCGTCGGTCTGATATTACTGCCTTTAACCTCTTGCCTATTTGAGTCTCAGTTAAAGCCTTAAATATTTAAAACTTCTCAAATGCTTCAACTTTTTCTTTGGGAAAGGCAACCCAAGTAAGTTTGGAGTAATCATCAATAATCAACATGAAGTAGTTTTCTTTCCGTTTGCCTTCCTGTCTTGATGGCCCACATAAATCCATATGAACTAGTTGGAGTGGTTTCTCTATTGAAGGAAAGCTCTTGGAATTAAACTGTGACCTGTTTATCTTTCCTACTTGGCAGGGTTTACACATTGAATCTTGGGGCTTTGATATTCTCGGAAGATCTTTTACTGCCTTGAGATTTATGAGTTTGATTAAGTGGTCAAAGTTTATATGTCCAAGTCTGCTATGTCATAACCAGCTTTCATCATGTTTTCTTATATGACATTCTTCTCTATTTTCTTTCAGCACATATACATTATTTTCTGTCCTTATGCCCTTGGCCACCACTTGTCCTGATTTTACAGATTTTATCTTGCAGTCCTTGGACATGAACACCACTTCACATCCTCTGTCACACATTTGAATTACACTGAGCATATTATGTTTCAACCCATCTACAAGTAGAACATCTTTGGCATTTCCTTTTCCATTACTTAAACTCACCATCCCTTTACCCTTTATTTTACCTAGAGCATCATTTCCAAAGGTTACGTTTCCTGATTTGCTTTCACTTAGAGATAGAAACTTACCTTTGTCTCCCATCATATGTTTGGAGAATCCACTATATATGTACCAAGGGTTCGTTTTTCTTTGAGCTGACAACACTAATCCACACTTGTCACTTTATTTCTTCTTCCAAAACTTGACATTTTCAGCAGGGGAATTCAAATCTGGTTCATAGTTCTTTAATCAACAGTCAACAGATTTATGTCCATAGTTATGACAGATGTAGCATTCAATATCATTGTTCAATAGATCAAACTTATTGTTGCAGCGTTGTCTACTCATTGTCTATTGATTATTTCTTGACCTCCTTAGTTGCATGTCCCTAGACTTAATTTGGCAATTTGCAATCTGTGAAGGTTTGTTACTTGGCTGCATCATTCTTTGTTGTGGCAAGTATTTATTCATTTGGAATCTTAATTTCTCATGTATAAGTCTTAAGGAACAGTTTACAGCTTTGTGACCAAAGTTAGAACACTAGAAACAATAGCCATAGAAGAATTCTTTGTACCTGGAAAATGGTTGTCTTCTTTGAGCAAATCAATTTCTTCGATGCTGATGATGTCTTTTAGCAGGGAGAGCATTATTTCTTTGTTCTACAGATTCAGTCTTGGCACCTTTTTCCTTACTCGTCCTGGGTGGCTAATTGTCTTCCTTTGTTTCTGCAGGTTTGTTGTTGTCATTGGTTGTACATTTGACAAACTTGATGGGTTCTTCGTTTCTTGGCTTTCCACTACTTGATCCCTCTTCATAACCCAAACCAGTTTTCAGCTTTGGATTCTTTTGTTGATTCAAAATGGTGGATAATCCTTCCGAGGCTTTGATATTTGACAGATTCTAATTATACAAGGCTTGAAACTTCTCCATCTCTTTCTTAGTTTTCACTACTTCTTGTTCTAATGCTTCACATCTTGCGTTCTTTTCTGATAGCTTTCATTTCAGAATGTATTCTATTTTATTTGCCTCTTCTAATTCTACTTTTAGTAGGACAAGGTCATCATCAGGTTCTTTACTATCTTTCTCAAATTGTATCAGCAATTGTCTTTCCTTTCTCTTCTTGATTCCTAGTCTGTCAATCTCTTCCAGTGCACTGATTAGTTCTCCTTCCATGTCAACCACAACTTCTTCTTCATTAACATCACTCCCTGTGTTGTTATTATCATAATCCTCTTTGGCCATAAGTATGAAGTCATTTAGTTTATATTCAATAGAGGATTCATTGTCTTCATCATTTGAAGGATCATCATCATTGTTTATGAAAATACTTTTCTTCTTAAAATTATTCTCTTTAAAGAAATTTTTGTGTTTGTACTTTTCCTCATCATCACATGTCTGATCCTTTCCTTTGTGGGGACAGTTATTTGCAAAATGACCTATCCTACAACAATTGAAACATTTGAAAGGCAGTTTACCTTTGTATTTTCTTGATCCCTTCATCAGTCTCTTCACAAATTTTGCTTCAATTTCATCGGGTTCAGAATCCTCATTCTTGTCTGCTTTAAATGATGCTTCTCTAGAGGTGGGGTTATCTTTAACTATTTTCATTTCATATGCAGTCAATGTTTCTAGAAGTTGATCAAACTCCAAGGTTTTTAGATCATTAAGTTCTTCTATAGCAGAGACCTTCGGGTTGAACCTATCTGGGAGAGATCTCAAGATTTTATGAACTAAAGAAGGTTCCTTATTTTTTTCACCAAGTGCTTTCATTGCATTTACCATTTCTTCTACTCTCAGAAAGCATTTTCCAATAGTTTCATCTTCCTTCATCTTCAACTATTCAAACTGTACTCTGTAGGTTTGAAGCTTGGCGTCCTTTACCTTTTCATTACCTTCATAACTACTAATGAGTTTGTCCCACATTTCTTTGGCAGTTCCTAGGTGCATAAATTTTACGAATTTTGCTTCTGCAAGCCCACTCAAGATAGCATTCATAGCCTTAGCGTTGAAGCTAAATTCTAGCTTGTCATCCTTATTAGCTAGTACAACTAGCTTTACATAGCCAGTGTCTACCACATCCCATACATCTGCACCTAAATACATTATGTAGGTTCTCATTCTAACTTTCCAAAAGGCAAAGTTTGTTCCATTGAACAGAGGGGCCTTATTGGTTGAATTTCCTTCATGGCTTGACATGTTTAAGCTCTAGGATCTGCCCTTAGATAAAAGTGGTCGGCTTTGATACCAAATGTTGGACAACTGAGAGGGGGGGGGTGAATCAGTTGTTACCGTGCTTAAACAATTATGCTTATTTGAACTCTTTACAAAGCACTCAATGATAATCACAATAATTCAGGGAAATAAGTAATAACACATTCAACATTAGTCACACATATGAGATACATAGAGTTAGATATTTCCAGAGGAAACCCATAAGGGGTAAAAAAACCTCTTCTTCTTTATATAATAAGTAATCTTTACATTCTTTACATTATAATACATATGAGCACCAACTCATAATGAGGCTGCAACCTATGTTTTGAAAGCTGTTACTTGCTGAGAGAACCAACTCTCTGGTTTCTCTAGCACCAACTAGAAGGAAGCACCAACTCCTTGGTTTATCTAGCACCAACTAGAAGGAAGCACCAACTCCTTGGTTTCTCTAGCACCAACTAGAGGGAAGCACCAACTCCCCAGTGTTCCAGCATCAACTGGATGGAAGCACCAACTTCCAATTATACAGGAACCAACCTATAAAATAGAGAACAATAGTTCTCCCTTGCACCACCCTGCCACCCTAGTTTCTCTGGTTGTAACCAGATGGAAGCTACAACTCACTTTGTTCAAGCACCCACTTAAACCTTTAAGGAAAACAGTCCTCCCTAGCACCTCCCTACCACCCTGAAATATAAATCTTTGCTATTATGACTTATTACAAGGATATAAAGTTCTTCAATGGCTTACCAGTCTCATCATTGTTCTGCTATCCCGCGCTGCTCTATCTGCATCAATGTCTTCTGCACATTTCTTGCGCTTTCTGTTCTTTTTCCTTTTATGCTCTCTACACCATGTCCCTTCAATGCACCATTCCCCTTCTGTACATTTCTGTTGCTGCGCTCTACCTCCTTCATCACACCTCAATCACACTCAACGACAACAACATCGATCTCTTCTTTGTTCTGCATTCTTATAGTCTCTGTGCTCCTTGTGCATGCAATATGCACCAAGCGCATGCATCCTCTCCCCATATCGAGTGCTCTGCCTCATCATCATGCCAACTCTTTAGCTTCTCTGGCAGCTTCACTCACATATCCATCATCACTAGGTGTTATCTCGAGATTCCTCAGATTCTGTCGCAGTTGAGACTCCTCATCTTCTCTTTCATAGACAAGCTCATCCTCTGGCAGAAACCATCATTTGTTTCTAGAAGTTACACTGTGAAGTGCAATAGTGGCCCTTCGATCTTATTCAAATTCATTTGCACCATTGAATTGACTTCATTGAATCTTGCGTTCATTTTGCCATTTCTGACTTTGGCATTTCGACAATCTTGTTGCATGGCATCTCGACTCTCCAAGTTGTGATCTCCGAAACTCTGAAAAAGGAGCTTCCCGCTTCAAGATTTTCTGTACATCTCTTCAATCATGTGACTACGAGAGGTGACCAAGAGCTTATCCTTATATTTATTTCATGATTTCACTTTTCGGCACTTCGGCGTTCTTGTGGCGATGTGTTCTTGATGCTCCATGTCTCGGTATTTGAAGCTCCGAAATGGAGCTTGGTTGCACTAGCTTCGATCATTTTGACATTTCGCATTTCGACCTTTCATGATTCTTGCGATGAAGAGTCTCGTCACTTGACTCTTCCAACTCTTGATATCCGGAGCTCCGAAATGGAGTTAGATCAATAGTCCACACCCTAGATGATTCGACGGTCCAGATCTCTTCGTGATTTCGCACATCACAATTTCGACATTCTTGACATGAGAGTTCTTGACAACTCCACCTCCTGGTCTGCGAAACTATGAAATGGAGTTAGCTCAAATTTTTGGCTTTTCGCACTTTGCAACTTCAGGATTTCTCTCGTGAGCGTACTTGACATCTCCAACTCCCGGTATCTGAACCTCCGATATGGAGTTTTTGACATTTTGTGATTTTGCATTTCACGACTTTGGGTTTCGTGACTTCGGGACTCCTATAGTAAGAGTTCTTGACATGCCCAACTCCCGGTATCCGAAACTGTCTCCTGCTTTCGAGATTTCGGCGTTTCGCATTTCGCGATTCCAGGACTCCTATGGTGAAGTGTTTTGACACTTCAACTCCCAGTATCCGAAATTGTCCTCCTTCTTCCGAGATTTTGGCGTTTTGCATTTCATGATTCTGGGACTCCTAATGATGAAGAGTCTTGACTCTTCCAACTCCCAGTATCTGAAACTCTGAAATGGATTTATTTCCCGGTCTACGAAACTCTTCGTTTATGTGCCTATTTCAGGATTTCGGGATTCCGAATTTCGCATCTCCAGGACTCCTGTGTTGAAGAGTCTCAACTCTTGAATTCTCAATCTCTCGATATCTGAAACTTCGAAATGGATTTTACGCTTATGATCTTTCCATGCAATTATTCCTGCATTGTTGGTCTTCCTTGCCTGCCTGTTTTCCATCAAATAAACAAGCACACTCTTGCACTCTTCGTGCACCTCTGCACTATCTCTTATGAGCTTACGTTGTCCCTGTTTTTCCATCGCTGCATACTCTGATATTGCCATCAATGACAAGCACACCTGCCTAATAAACATGCCAACACTAACTTAATTACTAATTACTAATTAATTAATCATTAATTTATTATTACCAAACTAACCTAGTTTATTAATCTAACTACAATAAATTAATTAATATTACTTTATTACACTAATTAATGTTAAAAATTGCCACTAACAATTTATTACTAACCTAATGTTTTTTATCCTAAGCTTGCTTATTGCAATGTAGGGATGAAAATGGTGAAGGGGTGTAGAAGTGAAGGATGAGGGAATGAAGGGCGCAGGAAGGTGACAAAGGATCAGGAAAAACAGATGGAGGGGAAAATGGAATCAACCGAGCCCAGCAAGTCATATGTATTCATCATGGGGGAAACGCCAAATATACAGTTCAAGAATCAGATTACCTATGATTATAGGACTCCAACATAGGCTCCACCTAGGGATGGCATCTCTTTCAAGAGGTGTCAATAACCAATGAACTCTGAACATGCAGACTGGTGCTTTATTCATTGGGATGATCCCAAAATCTTATTCTACAACCTATACCTATTTTGATCTTTCAAATTAAACCAAATCAAAATGAACACTGCTAAAAACGAGATGCTCAGAATGATGAGCTTATTCACACTCTCCTATCCTAATCTACTGCAATAACTACTCAATTAGGTAATGGAAAAATGCCAATGAATCCAATCCAACAGTCGATCCAATAAATTTGTTTTTTCACTGTTTTTAATAAGCATTAGAACTAGATCTTGCAAAGGTGTTAATGATTGATTTCCAGTATGATCTTTACAACAGAGACCTCGACAATCCTGAAGAACAAAAGTAATGCCAGAAATAGATTGTGGCTCTGTAGTGAATAATTTCTACATATAGGTAACTATAGGATCAAGATAGACCTGACCCATTCCTTGATATTCAAATCCAACCACTTCAACCTCATGATTTGGTACTATATTTATGTTATTAGCATCCTCATTCAATTTCTGATATGGTTGCAAATTGTCTACTGAACTTTGGAATGAGATTCTTGTTGAAGAAGACCATGAAAGAGACTGCCTGATCATGTCAATATTGTAACAGTTTTTCATCCCATAGCTAGATGATGGAAAATGACTTTGACAACACAAGTCATCAAACACATTAGATATTGGATCTTGTAGAAATTGAGCTGACTCCTGCATTGGTTCAACGAAACTTCTTGATTTTCTGTGTGTTTATCTTTTAGCACATA
Source organism: Picea engelmannii (assembly GCA_009831015.1). Classification (NCBI taxonomy): domain Eukaryota; kingdom Viridiplantae; phylum Streptophyta; class Pinopsida; order Pinales; family Pinaceae; genus Picea; species Picea engelmannii. The sequence goes on along the minus strand of ML783396.1, from coordinate 318,679 downwards.
CTCAAGATTCTTTTTAAAAAACTGAAATGAATTAAATCGTAATGATACATAGTTATTTTGGATTAACTCATATTCTTTCTCGGGCTCTAATCTTTCATCTGGAACTTGAAAATCAATGTAGTTCAAGGGATGAAATTATGGGTTTAGAACAACTTCCATATCCTTAATGTTATCTTAAACTGAGTGATCAGAACATTCTTCATATTTACTGTTAGCAAATTGAGTATACTTTTCTCTCAACTGAAATTCCATCTCTGGATCAAAGGAATATGGGTAGCATAAAAGAGATGAACCAGGAGATGTTATTATATCAACAGGCATGGAATTGTAAACTCGATTGAATCTGGATGCAAAGTGTTGCACTCTCTCTCATGGCTGTCTTTTCAAATGATCATACTCTTCTAAAATGAGAAAAATATTTCTCTTGATCTCCCATTTACAAAGGAAGAGTTCTACAAACTACTGAAGATTTGGAAAGATTGCAACTAAAAAAGTTTTGAACCATTCCTTAGCTCTACCTTGCAAAGATAAAGAGAAAAGACTAATGCAGACATCAACTTCCTCAACCTCAAAAAGGTCAAGAAAATTCTCAAAACCCTGAATGTGTTTCTCAGTAGTGATATTACCATGTTCTCCATCAAATTTGGGAAGATTTTTGTAATAATTGGCAAGGAAATCATGGAGTATAGGGGGTAAGATAAGAGACTTGTATCTATCTAGAATATTTGCAAGTGGAGGAGTATGTATAGGATCTGTAAAACTAGGCTTGATCTCTTGAGGTTCCTCAGGTTGATTTTGATCAACATGTGTTTCAACAATATGGTCTTGGTCATGTTCACGAAAAGAGAAGAAATAGTTTAAAATGAAACCAATTACATCTTGGATAAAATTACAACTTAAATACCTGATCTTTTTAGATGGTCTTGTCATGTTTCGGGTTCTTCCTCAAGTGGAGTCTTTGAATTGGGACTAATCTAGAGTTGATTGGAGTCACCAGGCAGATGATTCATCCTTATGGTGTCTGATCATTGTCCACCATCAGTCATCAAATCTAGAACTTGATATTCATTATGAGGAAGGCTCTCCAGTGGAGTCGCCATTCTATTAGCACTCTCTAATTTTCCCTAGACTGTGGAGGCAGTCACAAAGGTAACATCAAACCGCTTCGAGTCAAGGATCTAGCCCTCCAAGACTCAGAGAGGGGTCTCTCTATCACATTTCGATTTGTTTGAATATGGATATTAGGCTAGCCATTACTGTACAAAGGTTTGGTTTTTAAAATTAGTTGGCTGGAACAGGAAAATAAGTCCATGGGCAATGGAGTCAAAGAGGCCTGATCCAATCAAGACAGTTTTTGTATGGAAACCTCACAAGGAAAGATAGACACCTTGTTGGATGATATGAAAGAAAAGGTGAGGAAAAAGGATCGTATCAGATAAATTAAGAAAACTACCATCTAGTAGAAAACATAGAAATTATCCACAGCCAAAAACAGAGTGTATTTTAAAACAATTTCTGATCGTAATCTTCTGTTGAATAATTCAGAAAGAAAATAGTATGTTACAGGGAAAACATATTAAATAAGAGACACTTCACCAAAAATATATGCCACAGGAATCCTGAGAGCTTGACCGGTATCACTGAAATTTGATTTAAAGAGGCTCTGTGAGGTATTTTACAAAAATTGAATCATGGTTCCCAACTAATCAACCATTTTTCTTTAAAATTACATGAATATATACGAAATATCACCCCTCAATACTACGAGTTCAAATTCAACCACCTCATCCAAAAATAGAAACGAATCCCTAAAAATCTTGGACTGTCCACCATGAAAGAGGGGTCAAACTGCTTAAAAAAGGGGTAAAATCAGACGTATGTTTCTCCTTAATGGTGACACCTGTGTATAAAATGAAAGATTTTATTGTATATTAGTATTTTCCAAAAAAAAACATCTTTCAGTTTATCCAAATTGATCTTCAATTCCATGAAACATCTCCCGCAAAGTTAGGACTAAATTAGGAAAAAATGAAAGGCTACAAAATGGGGCTCAAAGATGGATTTGATTCTCCTAGCTGCTAGCACCTGTGAAACAATTGAGAGACATTTTTCCTCTTCAGTCCATTACGAAGAAAAACCTCTCTCTATTTTTCAAAATTCCTTTTCATTTTCCTGGAAGTCGACTGGTCAAACTAGCGAAAAAGAGCGGTTTCGATTTTTTGGGAGAGCGGTTTTGGAGAGATAAGCGGTTTTCCTGGACCACCCTAAGGTGGTAAGTGGTATTGGGAGGGACGGGTTCGAATTCACCATGTGGTGACAAGTGTCCCTCCCAATACCACTTGCTCAGACCCCCTAGGTGTTTATGGGATGTGAGGGGGGGGGGGG
>ML783396.1:297521-316088 GCA_009831015.1 Picea engelmannii | reverse complement strand
TTATATTCTATATATATATATATATATATATATATATATATATATATATATATTTATGTTTTTTTTATTATTTATTATATGTTTGTTTTAATATATGTATTTGTTATTTGTAATAAATGTTTATATTATTTATTTTTTCAATTTGTTTTTAAATTTTTTAATTGTTGTTTTATGTTTTAGTTTGTTTTATTTTATTAGAATTATATAATTTCATTTTTATTTGCATTTTATTATTATATTTTTGTATTTTTGTTATGTTTTATTGTTTTCATTTAATTTTTAATTAATGTTTTGATTAATAAAACACTAACCCAAGTACTAACTTAAACCACTAACATAATTACTAATTACTAATTACTAATTAATTAATCATTAATTTATTATTAACAAAACTAACTTAGTCTATTAATCTAACTAAATTAATTTAATTAATATTAATTTATTACACTAATTAATGTTAAAAATTGTCACTAACCATTTGTTACTAACCTAATGTTTTTTTTATCCTAATCTTGTTTATTGCAATGTAGGGATGAAAATGGCGAAGGGGTGTAGAAGTGAAGGATGAGGAAATGAAGGACGCAACAAGGTGACGAAGGATCGGGCAGGGTGATGAAGTATCGAGCGAAATGGATGGAGGGGAAAACAGAATCAACCGAGCCCAGCAAGCCAGATGTCTTCAACACGGGGGCAACGCCAGATATACAAATGAAGAATCAGATTACCTATGATTATAGGACTCAAACATAGGCTCCACCTGGGGATGTAATCTCTTTCAGGAGGTGTTAAGAACCACTGAACTCTGAACAAGCATATTGGTGCTTTATTCATTGGGCTAATCCCAATATCTTATTCTACGACATGTACTTGTTTTGATCTTTCAAATGAAACCAAATCAAAATGAACACTGCTGAAAAAGAGATGCCCAAAATGTTGAGCTTATTCACATTCTCCTATCCTAATCTACTGCAATCATTGCTCAATTAGGTAATGGAAAAATGCCAATGAATACAATCCAACAGTTGATCCAATAAATTTGTTTTTTCATTTTTTTTAATAAGTATCAGAACTAGACCTTGAAAAGGCATTAATGATTGATTTCCAATATGATATTTGCAACATAGACCTCAACAATCCTGAAGAACAAAAGTAATACCAGAAATAGATTGGGTCTTTGTAGTGAATTTTTTTTCCATATAGGTAACTATAGGATCAAGATAGACCTGACCCATTCCTTGATATTCAAATTAAACCAATTCAACCTCATGATTTGGTACTATATTTATGCTACTAGCATCCTCATGCAATTTATGATATGGCTGCAAATTTTATGCTAAACTTTGGAATGAGATCCATGTTCAAGAAAACCATGAAAGAGATTGCATGATCATGTCAATATCGTAACATCTTTTCAACCCATATCTGGATGATGGAAAATGACTTTGACAACACAAGTCATCCAACACATCATATATTGGATCCTATAGAAATTGAGATGACTCATCCATTAGTTCCACTGAAACTTCTTGATTTTGTGTGTTTATCCTTTAGCACATACTCAAGATTCTTTTCAAAAACTAAAATGAATTAAATCTTAATGGTACAAATTTATTTTGGATTAACTCATATTCTGTCTTAGGCTCTAATCTTTCATCTGTAATTTGAAAATCAATGTAGGTCAAGGGATGAAATTATGGGTTTAGAACAACTTCCATATCCTCAATGATATCTTCAACTAAGTGATCAGAACATTCTTCATCTTTACTATCAGCAACTTGAGTATACTTTTCTCTCAATTGAAATGCCATCTCTGGATCAAAGTGATTTGGGTAGCATAAAATAGTTGAACCAGGAGATGGTATTATATTAGCAGGCATGGAATTGTAAACTCGATTGAATCTGGATGAAAAGTGTTGCACTGTCTCTCGTGGTTGTCTTTTCAAACGATCATACTCTTCTAAAATGAGAAAAATATTTCTCTTGATCTCCCATTTACCGAGGAAGAATTCTACAAACTACTGAAGATTTGGAATATTTGCAGCTGAGAAAGTTTTGAACCATTCCTTAGCTCTACCTTACAAAGATAAAGAGAAAATACTAATGCAGGCATCAACTTCCTCAACCTCAAAAAGTTCAAGAAAATTCTCAAAACTCTGAATGTGTTTCTCAACAATGATATTACCATGTTCTCCATCAAATCTGGGATTGTAATAATTGGCAGGGAAATCATGGAGTATAGGGGGTAAGATAAGAGGCTTGTATCTATCTGGAATATTTGCAAGTGGAGGATTATGTACAGGATCTGTAAAACTAGGCTTGATCACTTGATGTTCCTGGGGTTGAATTTGATCAACATGAGTTTCAACAATATAGTCTTGGCCATGTTCACAAAAATATAAGAAATAGTTAAAAATGAAACCAATTAAATCTTGGATAAAATTCCAACTTAAATGCCTTATCTTTTTAGATGGTTTGGTCATGTTTTAGGTTCTTCTTCAAGTGGAGTCTTTGAATTGGGACTAATCTGGAGATGATTGGAGTCGTCAGGTGGATGATTCAGCCTTATGGTTTCTGATCATTGTCCACCATCATTCATCAGATGTGGAACTTGATATGAATTATGAGGAAGGATCCCCAGTGGATTCACCATTCTATTAACACTCTGTAATTTCCCCAAGGCTGTGGAGGTAGTCACAGAGGTAATATCAAAGTGCTTCGAGTCAAGGATCTATCCCTCCAAGACTGAGAGAGGGATCTATGTATCAGATTTAGATTTTTTTGAATATGGATCTTAGGATAGCTATTACTGTACATAGGTTTCATTTTTAAAATTGGTTGGCTGGAACAGGAAAAGAAGTCTGTGGGCAATGGAGTCAAAGAGGCCTGATCCAATCAAGACAATTTCTGCAGGGAAATCTCACAAGGCAAGGTAGGCACCTCATTGGATGATATGAAATAAAAGGTGAGGAATAAGGATCATATTAGAGAAATTAATAATTCTGAAACTACCATCTAGTAGAAAACACAGAAATTATCCACAGCCAGAAACATAGTGTATTTTAAAACAATTTTTTATCGTAATCTTCTGTTGAATAATTCATAAAGAAAATAGTATGTGAAAGGAAAAACATATTAGAGAAAGAGACACTTCACCAAAAATATATTCCATAGGAATCCTGAGATCTTGACTCATATCACTGAAATTTGATTTAAAGTGGCTCTGTGAGCTATTTTACAAAAAATGAATCATGGTTCCCAACTGATCAACCATTTTTGTTTAAAATTACATGAATATATAGTAAATATCACCCCTCAATCCTATGAGGTCGAATTCAACCACCTCGTCGAAAAATATAAATGAATCCCTGAAAATCTTGGACTGTCCGATATGAAAGACGGGTCGAACTGATGAAAAAGGGGGTCAACTCAGAGATCTGTTTCTCCTGAATGGTGACACCTGTGTATAAAATGAATAGTTTATTGGATATGAGTAGGTTCCTAACAAAAACCTCTTTCGTTTTATCCAAATTCATCTTCAATTTTCTAAAACGTCTCCTGCAAAATCAGGACTGAAACAAGAAAAAATGAAAGGCTTGAAAATGGGGCTCAAATATGGCTTATATTCTCCCATCTTCTGGAACCTTTGCAAACACCGAGAGAGATTTTTTTTTTTCATCCCACTATGGAAAAAAACCTCTCTATTTTTCAAAATTCCTTCCTGTTTTCCCGGAATCCTTCCCAGAAGTCGACTTGTCAAACTGGCGAAAAAGAGCGGTTTCAATGTTTTGGGAGGGCGGTTTTGGAGAGATAAGTGGTTTTCCCGGACCCCCCCTGAGGTGGTAAGTGGTATTGGGAGGGGGGGTCGGAATTCACCATGTGGTGACAAGTGTCCCTGCCAATACCACTTGCTTGGACCCCCCTAGGTGTTGATGGGATGTGAGGGGGAGGAATTCGGGGAGTGCATGAGTGTTTAGACTTAGGATTAATTTTAAGTTTTTATTATTTTTTTATATTATATATATTTTTTATGTTTTTTTTATTATTTATTATATGTTTGTTTTAATATATGTATTTGTTACTTTTAATAAATGTTTATATTATTTATTTTTTTAATTTGTTTTTTAAATTTTTAATTGTTTTTTTAATGTTTTTTTTTTTTTTTATTATAATTATATACTTTGGTTTTTATTTGTATTTTATTATTATACTTTTGTATTTTTATTATGTTTTATTGTTTTCATTTAATTTTTTAATTAATGTTTTGATTAATAAAACACTAACCTAAGTACTAACTTAAACCACTAACTTAATTACTAATTACTAATTTATTAATCATTAATTTATTATTAACAAAACTAACTTAGTCTATTAATCTAACTACATTAATTTAATTAATATTACTTTATTACACTAATTAATGTTAAAAATTGCCGCTAACAATTTATTACTAACCTAATGTTTTTTATCCTGAGCTTGTTTATTGCAATGTAGGGACGAAAATGGTGAAGGGGTGCAGAAGTGAAGGATGAGAGAATGAAGGGCGCAACAAGGTGACGAAGGATCGAGCAGGGTGATGAAGGATCGGGTGAAATGGATGGAGGGGAAAACAGAATCAATCGAACCCAACAAGCTAGATATACAGCTGAAGAATCAGATTACCTATGATTATAGGACTCCAACAGGTTTTACATATTTTTTTATTATAATGGTGTTGGTTATTTGATTGTATCTTGGTTGTTGTAAATAGTAAATGGAATATTTGTCTTGCATCTTCATATATTGGTTATTTATCATCAATCATAGTAGGGATAAGTAACTACTATTTTTTCTTGTTGTCCTATTTTATTTGGGTGCCAAATATATATTTTAATAGATTTGCAAACTAATATAAAAACTTCTACACTAGAAAACATACCATAACACCATACAACAAAGTATTTGACAAATCATTGTTGGAATACTGATAGGGGGGTTGAATCAGTATGAGAACTTTATTATCACTTTTAACAACAATATCTAATCATTAATTTCATCAACAATATATCATCAATATATCATGACTAGTATAAATCAACAAATCATAATCACAGAAACACAATACACCAAAATTTACATGGAAACCAAAATGGGAGAAAACCACAGAATGTTTTTCTTATATATCAAAATAATACATTCATTGGAAGAACAAACTTCCAAGTTATCTATATACAATTGGAAGGATGCTACGACCCCCGATTTACAGGCTCCAATATGAAGGAAGCTACAACTCCCTAAATTATGTAGATCAAACCAAAAGGAGGCTGCAACCCCCTGATTCTCGAGGTCCAACCTGAAGGAAGCTCCAAATCCTTGTGTTCTCCAGCACCAACCAAAAGGAGGCTTCAACCCCCTTTTCTTTCCCCATCCTACCATGATAAAATATAATGTAGACCACACTGTCACTACCACTGATACTGTCACTGCCAGTGATAATCAACCTGTAACCTGTCATTAAACCTATCATTGTCACTGCATCCAACCTGTTAATGTCAACCTGTTAGTATATCCAAACTGTAATTGTATATGTCTCATCAACCTTTAATTGATCATCAACATGTGTTATACAAAAACTTATACCATAACATCCATCAACTATGTACAAAGATATGCATCAATGTGTAAACCATATCCTCAATGATGCATAATCAATAAAATCATGTATGATGCACTAGAACATCAACATGTATAAACCATAGCATCAATCATGTATAAACATGTACCATAACATCAAAGAAGTGCCTCAACATACCCAATCACATGCCTCATGCATATACCACCATACATCAAGTGCATACCTCAAACATGTACGAACATATAAGAGATATGTTAAGCCCTAATATGGGCTCATTACCCCTTAATTGGGGCATATTACATTAGTAATGTTATTTTATATATGTCAGCTTTGTTCCATTAGTTGTAATTATACCTCCTTGTCTCCTATATATACCAAGGAGACATTTTCATTTGGAATCATCTTGTACTTGAACATTTACGTGGGGTAAAAGGAGGTTGCCCCCTCGAAGAGTCTTATTATCTGAAATTATCTCTTTTTCAAGGCGTTGAGTACTTATTCTTAGGTTTTTCTATGCTATATTGCTATTTGGTTCTTAACATATGGTATCAAAGCTCAACATCCTGGGGTTTCACTGCTACATATGACACACCTTGGCATTTTATCTATAACTTGTTTTCTACAATGTTTCATAAGGAACGGCTTGGAGGATAATTAGTAGATGGATCAAGTTATGTTGGGTTAAAGTTTCATCTCTCGAGGCCTTATACTTTAGGCAATACCGCCTGTACAAGATAGGGTTTTGGAATCATCCTGAACTGAGACATTGCAGAAGTTTCGTTATAAAAAAATTTCTTTAACATTTCAGAACCTGAACTCTAGAGGCTATTCACAGAAATTAGTAAGGTACACCCTATGAAATTAGTAAGTTTCTTTAAAATTTTCATATTCTAGTTCATCTTACATTTGTAGATACACCCTGTGGAAGATAGGGTATATGAATAGTCTAAAGAAGGTGTTCCAGGTAAAACAATCATAACTTCTTCCTAAAGTATCCAAATTGAGTCGGACTAGTTTCATTATATAGTGGACAGTTTGTAGTGTTTATGGTACAACTTTCAGAATTTTATATCAATTATTTTGTGCGGGGCACGCTATAGAAGTGAGATATCCTAGAAAGGCCAAAAAGAAGCAAGTTGTGGGGAAGTTACCGTAAATTCCACTTGTCACATCCAATTTTGATCAGACATGTGGAATTGTAGAGAAGAAATATATGAGAACTACATGAAATAAAGTTTCATACCCAGAAGGGCCGAAACTTGGGAGATACAAAAGAATAAATATTGTCTAGCAGAACCACCTCAAAATCAAGGTTCAAAAGTGATACTTGGCCAACATGCCACCCAAAAAGGGAACTCCTACACCAAATAACCCTCCAGACAATCCTACTTGGACTCTTGATGAAGGTGAAGAAATGCGTAGGGACATAAATGATTTACAAAATAAGATAGTAACAAAAGATTAACTACAAGAGATGGAAGCTAAGTCAGAGGAAAACATGGATGCTTTAAAAGAGGATATCATGGAAGTGTTGAAAAATTTCGTAACAGAGAAGACACCTGAAAGTGAAAATGCATCCCATGAAATTCATGATGAGGACACAAGGAAGGTGAATCAAGAATGGAGAAACTCCATCTTTGGGTTGAATACCAACCACATTCCTAAGATCGATATGAGGAAGTTTGATGGCAAGGACCCAATCACATGGATACTTCAGATGGAGAAATTCATTGATCTACATAATGTGCCACATAAAATACAAAAGGTACGAATTGCTTCTTTATATTTAGAACCCAATCAATTTGTATGGTATCAATGGATTTGTTATCACAAATCACTCGTCACTTGGACAATTTTCACGAAAGAAATGATAGCACACTATGAGGATAAAAGGAGCAATACCTTCTTTAGCCAATTGATAAATCTCAAGCAAAAGGGTTCAGTTACCGAGCACATTGAGAACCTCCAAAGATTGAATATAAAGGTAATAGATATTCCATATGGGCATTTGATTGATGTATTCATAAGAACTTTAAAGGATAACATTCAACATGAGGTTTGTCTTTGGGAACCCAAATCATTGGAGAATGCATTTAAGGTGGCAAGAAATGTTGAAAGTAAAAATATGGCTATGGCTACTAGAAGGACCAATCCTAACATCTATAGAGAGAACAATGCTCATTCTTCTAAAAAACCTCGACCTACAAGGTTGAAACCTCAACAATTGGAGGAAACAAAAGAAACGCGTTTATGCTTTAATTGTGACAACAAGTACAGTAAGGGACATAAGTGTGGTGAGAAGAAATTATTCTACATAGATTGTGAAGAGGAAGAAGAACAAGAACAAGAACCATATCAAGATGAAAATGTAGAAGCAATTTCATATGAAGAGTTGAGTTCCACGATATCATGTAATGCATTGGCTGGAATTAACACTTCTCAAACCCTCAAGATTGAAGGATACATCAAAATGAAAAGGGTAATAGTCCTAATTGATTATGGCAGTACGCATAGTTTCATTCACTATAAATTAGCCAAATCTCTCAATTGCTTTGTATATAAAGCGGCAGAGTTTCAAGTAATGATTGCAAATGGAGGAACTATCAATTGCTCAGGAAAATGCAATACGATCAATATTCAAATGGGAGAATATGTAATGAATAGTACAATGATTGCTATACCCATGGGTGGTGAGGATGTTGTACTAGGAATTTGTTGGCAGCCATTTTGCATTTTTATCCTATCCTTATAAGCTGCCTACACAAGTGTTTTGGAACCCTTGATTCTCATCGCAATCTTTTGGATAAAATGACATGATTATTTTGCGCATTCGCACACCTGCCTTTTGTTTTCGTTTTCACGACTGCAAGAGTGAAAACCTTGAGTTCGAAGTCATGTCGATGGCATTAAAATCATCACTTGATTACTCTTGTTTATGTGTTCATTTCACCTCTAACTCAATGATGGTCACACAGTTGGCAAGACACCAAATCTTTACTCACTTTGCATTATTGTTAATATGACTTCATTTTATAATTTTGTGATGCAATGGTATTCTAGTGATTATGATTGAGTCCTTGACACAATGGTGGTTTGGTGTTCTATTGTCTTTGATTAAACCCATGGTGCAATGGTTTCTTACAACGCATAAGTTTTATGGTCAAATCTTTGGTGCTAAATTCAAAATATTATTTTGTTTTAAATCATACCAACACTATTGCTTGTGCAGATATTCGGGTCGACTTATCATGGTTTTCAATAGTTGTTTGATTGGCATTAGTTTTAACACACGCCAATAGTAATTTGAATCACTATAGCGCCGTCGATTGTACATTTTGATATGAATGTTTTGCATGGGTTTACTTCACTCCACCTCCCTCGCACACTTAGGCATTAATGTCTGCCTTGTATCTCGGGCTACCTCTGTTTGTTTTGGGGAAACCTGTGAGAATTTGGTCCTGTGCCTAGCCTGTCAAACCCCCTCACTGTTTACCTTACTGACTATGTTCTCTCTCCTATGGCTCCTATAGTGTAAATTGAACCCCGTAACTACCTCCCAGAGACACGTTTTTGCGTGAGCGATTCTGGGAAAATGGTGTTGAATCAGATCGAACTCTTGAAAACCCAGAACTGAAATTAGCCCCTTTACCTTCATCGTCGGAGATTTCCTCATAAATTGGGTTATTACAGAGTTATATCTCGTGTTTTAGAGGTCAAGTTTCAGATCTTCTTCGTGGCTGAAAGGTGCATTTTGGGTCTGTGTGCATTTGCTGGAACGTGTATTACTTCTCCAAGCCTGTGCTTCAGAACCCTTCCACCCGTCCATCCTTGTGCCTCAACCTTCTGTGAACTCTTGATCCATTCAAAGGGTATTCAACCAGTCTGCCAGCAAATTTTTACATCTACAGGACATGTGGTTTTTAAAAGAAGAAAAACATGTAAGCAGCTATAGCCATCATGATTCGATTTGATTTCACAATGGCTGGTATGATTTTGTTTAATTTTAGCATGATTCTGCCTTTCTTAAATAAGCATAAACAATTTTGTTGGATCTGAGTTAGTTCGATTTAGTTCTGTTTGTCTTGATTCAGAAATGAGTCTGTATGTCTTGAATTAGCATACTTGTTTGTGTATGCGTTAGATTAGTATCAAAGAATGGAATATAATCTGTTGATGCTAAAATGATTTCGTTGGTTTTGAATTATCAAAACGATTTTGTCTTTTTTGAATTGGTAATAACAGAGTTGTTTGACATATCTCATACATCACTGTGTTGGAACATGCTTTCAACTTTTAATTACCCGATGTTCCCAACAAGACAGTCTCACACTTGTCCAAACTCACCTTTGATGGTGGAGGGAATATATCTGCTAAAGACCACCTTAACAAGTTTTGGTGCAAATGCTTCAAACATGACATCTCAAATTTAGGAGTTTTATGCAGACTGTTCACTTTTACTTTTAGAGGTCGAATCAAACATTGGTTTGAATCCTTTCTAGCATGTCACATTTTTTATTGGTTTCAATTTGTAGATGAGTTTCTAGATTCTTTTGAAATTTATGATTTCGATCAATTATGTGAAGAATTTCATACTTCGCTAATCAACAGTGATTCATCTTCAGAAGACTTTTCGACAAGAGTCTATCATATCCTCTGTAAATTTAATATCGATGACATGTCATTGGCATTAAATCTCTTCTATAATGCTTCCATCCCTTCCATCCAATCATGTTCAATTAGGAATGAAGAACCAATTGCAAATCCTATCGCTCAAGTGCAAGAACAATATTCTTCGCAAGAAGAGAAAAATTCTTCCGATAATGTTGAACAATCCAGGGAGGAAGAATCTATTGATCAGGCTCTTATTAAAAACCAAATTGGTTTTTCCTTTGAATCATTGTATTTTCAGTCTAAGACTAGTATGGAAGATGATTTGTTTCTGGCTCAAGGTGAACACCCTCATTCTTGTAACTCATGCTCTAATCAACATTTAAAATCATTCATTGAAGAACACTTAAGAGACGAAAATCGTCTTGAATGTTCTAGTACTTCTATGAAACTGATTAGAGAAGAAGTTACACAACTAGAAGAAGAAACTTTAAACCTTCATCCTCAAAATGCACTTTGTTCACAGGAAAGACTAGATGCTTGTCACATAAATTTTGAATTATCTATCACACAAAAGGTAAATCCAGATGATCATATTATGTTGAGGAATTCGTCACCAAAACAGAGTGAGAGTTTTAAATAAAGTGAAGAAAATTGTCTTGAGAATACCTTTGTTGAGTATCATAGTTCAAGAGATTGTTTTCATCTGCTTATTTCTGATTCCTTTTATTCTTTATATCCTTATCTATTCCTAGATTCTGGTGTACTTGACATCTTACCTACAACATACTACTCTTTTCCGCCACAATCATATCCGTTCGATATGCTAAATTTTGGTGAAATCAATTCCAAACCTAACATTGATAAACTTGGATTTGATGCTTGTTCACTTTCATCACTCACATGGGAAAAGGACATGTTGCGAGATGATTCTACACAGTTTATTGTTGAAAAAGACAATGCATTATATCTTATGGAGATCAAACATTCTAAATTTCATATTCGTTCTTTTCTTAGATCGAATCTTAATGTTTATACTTCACATTTTGAAATGAACTATCTCATCGAAGGAAACATTCAAACCAACGATCTAAATGATTGCACGAATCCTGCTATGATGAGTTTCCCATTGATATATTCGTTTCATCAAAGTCATGGTTTGCATCCCCATTTTTGTGACAGGATCTCAAGATGGCTTGAATATTCATATATAAAAAAAATTCATAATAAAGACAAAGTTGTGGTTGCTTTCTTTTTACCTAAGTATCTTGGAAGTCGGTGGGACATATTTCTTTTAGATCCTCCATGTGAAGAAATTAATGAGTACTTAGAGAAATGTTAGGAGGATGGGGTATTTCAGCCTTGGCTGATGGTTATTCCATTTCCTCTTAATCCTGACAAGTTTTTCAAAACTACTTACACTCGCCCATGCCATTATGACCCTTATCACGACAAGATTGCACAATGGCTGGAGGATTTGTACAACAAGAATATCCAAGGAAATGGTAAGATCATGCTTACTCCATTTTTAGATGATTATTATGAAGGTAAACATGATATGTTTCTGTCATCTTTTGATATATTACCATTCTTATTAATAATGTTTGATTTTGTTTCCGTTGCAAGATTGGAGTTACTCCGATGGCTACATTGGAAGCATGACTTCACGTAGTATCCTGATTTGTTTAATAGTTAGGGTAGGTTTAGGAATAGGTTTTCCTTTCAGTTTTGTTTCTCACTATTTCTCTTTGTAATAATGCAGTCATGAATGCAAGTGGGTGCACCATGAGAACCATAATACGATTGTTGTCAGGGAAGTCCCCTTGATCCTTTTCTCTTTACTCTTAGTTGAACATTCATTTTCAAAAACACAGTGTTGTCATGAAAATATTAAATGGAAATTAAAGAGATAAATAAATCTGAAACAACCCTGACCCAAGGTACCATGAGTAAGACTGCTTTCCCATCAAACATGATTTTCCTACTTTTGAGTCTCCCAAGGGATTTGTGGCATGAGGTTTTCAGATGCACCTTCTGTACATATTTGTTTTTTGTTTTTTTTTGTTGTTTGGATTTCTTTTCTTTCCAGTTTTTCTTCACTGGTGTGTTTTGTTTCCATTTATTCTTATCAGTCTTTCTTTTGAAATACACATACTTGCATTATAAACTGTTCAGACAAAGAAAACATAAAATTTTTCCTCTGAAATGACTGTTGAAAAGTTGTCTAAACATCAATTGTGATATGCTTCTGAAATTTATAGCCATGTTGAGGAAAGACTGTTGTTTGAAAGAAGTTTATTGATTTCAATCTATAAGTGAAGCCTATCACGATCATCCATTATCTTCTTATGTTGTCCCTATTCCTTAAGGGAATAACTCAGAAGATGTATCCCTACTTTCGAAGGTCGGTTTTGTAAACAAACCATCTCTGAATCTTAATGAAGGACAGTTTTAAAAAATTCTTTCAAGGTCTGTAAAAAAATATGTCAAAAATATCATAATTTTTAGCGTCACCCTGCTCAATTATATCTCTTTAAAAACCAAATAAATCATTAAAAGAGTTGTGGGAAATGCTTGTAAACCCGTCGAGATACTGAACAGGTCTGCTTGCAGCGGGTAAATGCATGCATGATGCCAAGACAACTTCCCCGGGGTACTGAACAGGCCCGCTAGTAGCAAAGAAATGTCGGGTATATGAAAATTTGCAAATATGGAATCTCTTGACCTTAAAATGTCCTTTATTCTGATTTGGAACTTCTTGGCAGGATATTGATATCAGAGTGCGTTATATGGCAACCCTGTCGAGGCTATGAATGCCTACTGGAAGCAGTGGCTCTGTCAACAGTATTGGAGATTTTATCTTTAATATCATGACTCATTTATCTTAAGACTGTTATCAGTTTTCAACTTTTAAGCACAACTGAAATATTTGATTAATGATGATGTTTAAACAATTTTCTTGTTGTTTTTGAGTAAGAATATTTCTCATTATCATAATCTGAATTTGTTCTTTTGGCAAAGATAACTGCTTCTACCCGTGCGTTGCCATTGTTGGCAGCCATTTCACATTTTTATCCTATCCTTATAAGTTTCCTACACAAGTGTTTTGGAACCCTTGATTCTCATCGCAATCTTTTGGATAAAACGACATGATTATTTTACGCATTTGCACACCTGCCTTTTGTTTTCGTTTTCACGACTGCAAGCATGAAAACCTTGAGTTCGAAGTCATGTTGATGGCATTAAAATCGTCACTTGATTACTCTTGTTTATGTGGTCATTTCACCTCTAACTCAATGATGGTCACACAGTTGGCAAGACACCAAATCTTTACTCACTTTGCATTATTGTTAATATGACTTCATTTTATAATTTTGTGATGCAATGGTATTCTAGTGATTGTGATTGAGTCCTTGACACAATGGTGGTTTGGTGTTCTATTGTCTTTGATTAAACCCATGGTGCAATGGTTTCTTACAACGCATAAGTTTTATGGTCAAATCTTTGGTGCTAAATTCGAAATATTGTTTTGTTTTAAATCATACCAACACTATTGCTTGTGCATATATTCGGGTCGACTTATCATGATTTTCAATAGTTGTTTGATTGGCATTACTTTTAACACACACCAATAGTGATTTGAATCACCATAGCATCGTCGATTGTACATTTCGATATGAATGTTTTGCATGGGTTTATTTCACTCCACCACCCTCGTACAATTAGGCATTAATGTTTGCCTTGTATCTTGGGCTACCTCTATTTGTTTTGGGGAAACCTATGAGCATTTGGTCATGTGCCTATCCTTTCAAACCCCCTCACCGTTTACCTTATTGACTGTGTGCTCTCTCCTATGGCTCCTATAGTGTAAATTGAACCTCGTAACTGCCTCTCAGAGACACGTTTTTGCGTGAGCGATTCTGGGCAAACGATGTTGAATCAGATCGAACCCTTGAAAACCCAGAACCGAAATTAGCTCCTTTACCTTCAACTTGGGCGATTTCCTCAGAAATTGGGTTATTACAAAGTTATAGCTCGTGTTTTAGAGGTCAAGTTTCAGATCTTCTCTGTGGCTGAAAGGTGTGTTTTGGGTCTGTGTGCATTTGCTGGAACGTGTATTACTTCTCTAGGCCTGTGATTCAGAACCCTTCCACCCATCCAGCCTTGTGCCTCAACCTTCTGTAAACCCTTGATCCATTCAAAGGGTATTCAACCAGTCTGCCAACAAATTTTTACATCTACAGGACATGCGGTTTTTAAAAGAAGAAAAACGTGTAAGCAGCTACAACCATCATGATTCGATTTGATTTCACAATGGCTGGTATGATTTTGTTTAATTTTAGCATGATTCTGCCTTTCTTAAATAAGCATAAACAATTTTGTTGGCTCTGAGTTAGTTTGATTTAGTTCTGTTTGGTTTGATTCAGAAATGAGTCTGTATGTCTTGAATTAGCATAGTTTTTTGTGTATGCGTTAGATTAGTATCAAAGAATGGAATATAATCTGTTGATGCTAAAACAATTTCATTGGTTTTGAATTATCAAAATGATTATATTTGTTTTGAATTGGTAATAATAGAGTTGTTTGACAGATCGCATACATCCCTATTAACATTCGATTAATGCAAAAACGATTTTGTTAGTTTAGAATTGGCATAAACGATTGTGTTTGTGTGGAATTAGTATCAAAAAATTTGTTTGCTAAATCGAATATAGCTCTGTTTTGTTTGAATACGAATTCATTAGTTTTGAATTGATTCATAAACAATTTGGTTTGTTTTTGAATTAGAAAAAATGATTTTGTTTTAGTAATAAAGGAGTTGTTTGGTAAATCGTATCTAGTTCTGTTGTGATAGCATTGATGCAATAAGACTCTGTTTGCAAATATGACCAGCTACAAAATCGTTTGATTCTGTTAGCTAGTCATAAAAGTTGGATTTTTTTATGATTTTACAACTGAACATTGTCTAAAATTGTTTATTCTTGTCGACCTACAGGTACATACGAATTTCAATGGGAAATTGGACATGCTGTGGCAGTTCAGAACATGTTTTTTGTTATATAGTTTTGTTAAGTTGTTAGCCTTATGCAGAAATAGAGATTTAGGAGATTGGTCCCAGATTTTTCCAAACAGTTTTTGATAATTCCCACAGGGATGTTTTACCCTGTGGCCTTTATATACTCATTAATTTTTGTAATGAACCCATCACTTTTGGGAG
Source organism: Picea engelmannii (assembly GCA_009831015.1). Taxonomy (NCBI): domain Eukaryota; kingdom Viridiplantae; phylum Streptophyta; class Pinopsida; order Pinales; family Pinaceae; genus Picea; species Picea engelmannii. The sequence continues at coordinate 300,651 of ML783396.1, read as the reverse complement.
AACAAAGACTATGGATTTATGATGATACAAGCTCTAATGGAAGTGGATCTTTTGTAACAGCTTTAGATTTCAATTTATCATAGTTTCATTCAGGTTTTGTGCATTTTAATTTGTGATCAAGTTATTGACTACTTTAGATATCAAGACTTGTTACAGGTTAATGCGTTGTGATTTAAATTTTGTCCATATCTTATGTATCTCATTTTTAGTACAACAATCACTCTATTTGAATTTAATTAACAAAAGGTTTATCTTCTTATTTAAATGAACTGTTCTGTACAGACCTTCGCACGGGGATTTATCTAGCTGTGATGATTTGTAAATTTTAAGATTGTTGTCGTTTTATGTCTTGTTTGTTCTGTCATCTGTATTCGAAGAGAACTGTTGCTTCTTGTCTACAAGAAGCTTGTATAAAATCTGGTGTGGGTTTACTCCCATCAAACAGCTGAATCAAGTACTGTGCACAGGACAAATAGGAAGCGTTACTTTAGGTTAGTTTGTTATTTGCAATTTAATAGTTAATAAATTCAAGAATTCTCAATAGTTTAAATAGATAGATAGTTCAGAGTTACAGTTAGGATTATTATTTTAATTTCTCAGCTTAGTTACTTTTCATTTTATTCCTTTCTCATAAAAAATTTAAAAATAAAAAATAATGGTTTCGCTGTCATAGGACATTTTACCAATGATTTTTGCAAGTTTTAATTAAAATTTGCATTCTGTAAATAATGTGCATATGTAATTGAGATTTAATTGTATTTATAGCTGAACATTTAATTTCATAGAATTATTGTTGTATAATATTAGACAGTATAATATATATATTTCAGATTTGTTTATAGTTTGCTTTAGTTGTTGTTTTCATTTAGATTAGTTCCTTTAGTTTAGTTTTCTTTCATTTTTCTAGGACTTAGATCGGCCTCTAAACCCGTCGGGGTAGATCATTCCAAAAGGATTGGGTTATTTAGACAACCCCGGACTGGATCCACCCCTCCAGTTGACGTGCGTTCATTTCGCACGTCGACAGAATCCAACGGTTACAATCATTAGGAACAATGGATTTTAATTTTCAAGAACTTTTCATGAAATTTTATTGGAAGGAAAATAAATTGAGTTAAGAGGTATCATAGGGAAACCCAGTAAGGTGATAATCTCTAATGGCGTGACAAAATTATTGAAAAGGGGGCATCAAGGTGTTATTGCACAACTATGCTCACTAGATGTTCAAACATCTAAGCCATCTATTCCTCAAGATCTCCAAGGGATCATTGATAAGCATTCGAAAGTATTTGAAGATATCCCCAAAGGTATTCCACCCACTCAAAATCATGATCATGAAATTCACCTAATTCCTGGGAGTGTTCCTCCTAACATCAAGCCATACAGATACCCTTATGCCCAAAAGAGTGAAATTAAGTGCATGGTTGAAGAAATGTTAGAGGATGGAATTATTAGACCTAGCCAAAGTTCTTACTCTGCACCAGTGGTAATGGTATTCAAGAAAGATATCTCATGGCGTATGTGTCCAAAATATAGAGAGCTCAACAAGATCACTATTAGAGATAAGTTTCCCATTCCTGTCATTGATGGATTGTTAGATGAACTACATGGAGAAATTTGTTTCACAAAATTGGATCTTCGTTCAGGGTATCATCAGATTAGAATGAAGGAAGAAGATATCCCAAAAACAACATTACTAACTCATGAAGGCCATTATGAATTTTTTGTCATACCTTTTGGCCTTACCAATGCACCTTCCACATTCCAAGGATTGATGAATTCCATTTTCAAGCCCTTCCTTCGAAAAATTGTGTTAGTATTTTTTGATGATATAATAATCTATAGCAAGTCTTGTGAGGATCATGTGCGACATGTTGACAAGGTGCTACAACAACTAAAGGAGCAACAATTATATGCAAAACCATCCACATGTTTCTTTGGAGTGAAGGAGGTAGAGTATTTTGGTCATATTGTATCTCATGAAGGTGTCAAGGTAGACCCTAACAAGATTAAGGCCATGATGGACTGGCTGATTCCCAAAACATTGAAGAATTTTAGAGGATTTTTGGGTTTGATAGGTTACTACCGCAAGTTTGTTCGGCACTATGGAAGAATAGTAGGACCTTTAATGACACTAACTAAGAAGGATGAATTTTCATGGACTCCGGAGGAAACTAAAACTTTTGAACAACTTAAAAAGGTGATGTGCAAAGCTCCTGTCTTGACCAGTCCAGAGTTCACAAAAACCTTTATTATGGAATGTGATGCCTCAGGAAATGGAATTAGTGTTGTCCTGATGTAAGAAGGAAGGCCCCTGGATTTTGAAAGTCAACCACTCAAGGGAAAGGACTTACACAAAACCATTTATGAGAAGTAAATGATGGAAATACTACATGCATTGAAGAAATGGCACCCTTACCTAATAGTTAGGCACTTCAAGGTCAAAATAGATCATGATACTCTTAAATACTTCTTGGAACAAAGAATATTTTTAGAAGAACAACAAAAATCAGTAACCAAGATATTGGGTTATGATTTTTAAATTGTCTATAAAAAGGGGAAGAAAAATGTTGTGGCAGATGCACTCTCAAGAAAGGATGAATATGTTGAGGCCTTTCTTTGTGCTATCTCGATCATCCAACCTGATTGGATAATAGAAGAAAGGGATGAGTGGAAGAATGACAAAAAAGTGTGGACTCTCATTCAAAGGTTGCAGCAAGATTCCAGTGCATCAGATACATTTACATGGAAAAATGATTCACTAAGGTACAAAGATCGCTTATATTTTTGTAAGAACTCCCAACTCAAAGAAAAGGTACAATTGGAATTGCACACCTCTCCAGTAGGAGGGAACTCGAGATTTTTGAAAACCTACCATAGAGTCATGAGGTATTTTTTTTGGGATGGCCTTAAAACTGATGTTCAAAGGTTTGTGGTAGAATGTTTGGTTTGCCAACAAAACAAGGTGGAAACAATTAAAACCCCATGTCTTTTACAACCATTAGCCATCCCAAGTCAGCGTTGGGAGGAGGTTTCCATGGATTTCATCACAGGGTTACCGAAGTCTGAAGGAAAGAGTGTCATCATGGTGATTGTTGATAGACTGACCAAGTACACACACTTTTGTGCA
>ML783396.1:277530-297471 GCA_009831015.1 Picea engelmannii | reverse complement strand
GACAGAGATCCCATCTTCACTGGACATTTTTGGACATAATTATTTTCTTGTTTGGGTACTCAATTGGCTCATAGATCATCCTATCATCCTCAATCTGATGGACAAAATGAGATAGTGAACAAATTTCTAGAAGTCTACCTTCATTGCTTTGTCTCTGATAAACAAACATAATGGCTCAAATGGTTACCCTTGGCAGAATGGTGGTATAACACTTCCTTTCATACTGCAACAAAAATGACACCATTTATGGCACTTTATGGATACCACCCTCCTTCCTTCACATCTTCTCTAAAAGAAAAAAACTAAGGTTCAAGCAGTGGAAGATCACATCAAGAATCAACAACAAGTTCTCCAAATCTTAAAGGACAACTTGACCATGGCACATAATCGCATGAAACAATAAGCAGATCAAAATCGTAGTGAAAGAAGTTTTGAAGTAGGGGATTGTGTGTTTTTAAGACTACAACCATAGAAACAAATGTCCTTCAAGTAAGCCAAGAAGGATAATAAATTATCACCAAAGTACTATGTCCCTTATAAGGTGTTGCAAAAGATTGGTACTATGGCATACAAATTGGAGTTGCCTGCATCTTCATGAGTACACACAGTTTTCCATGCTTCATGCTTAAAGAAGGTTATAGGTGAAAAGATCCCAGTTCAAACTATATTACCAGAACTTGACAAGGAAGGAAAAATCATATTGGAGCCTGAAGCCATCACTGACACAAGAATTTTCTAGCAGAGGAATAGATCCATTTCAGAGTATCTCATTGAATGGAGGAAACCACCGGCTGAAGATTCCAGTTGGGAAGATGAGTCTTTTATATAGAAGCATCTAGAGTTACTCAAGCATTGCGGAAAACAATTGTCTCAAGGGGGGGCATGTTAAGCCCTAATATGGGCTCATTACCCCTTAATTGGGGCATATTACATTAGGAATGTTATTTTATTTATGTTGTCTTTATTCCATTAGTTGTAATTATGCCTCCTAGTCTCCTATATATACCCAAGGAGACATTTTCATTTGGAATCATCTTGTACTTGAACATTTATGTGTGGTAAAAGGAGGTTTCCTCCTCAAAGAGGCTTATTATTTGAAATTATCTCTTTTTCAAAGCATTGAGCACTTATTCTGAGGTTTTTCTATGCTATATTGATATTTGGTTCGTAACAAGATCTGTCTCTAATAGTGAACCATACCATTCATATCATATACCAACCCAAAAACAAGAGTATACCTCACTAAACCATGTATCCAAGATGTATCTCAATCATGTTCCAATGCCAAACATGCCTCAAGAATGCACCATACCATAACCAAGTCTAATCTTCAAAACAAGTACATCGCCATAGATTTACACTTGTAGATAACCTGAAACATTGTAGTGTTGATATGTAACCTTTCTTTAGACCTCAACAACCAGGTACTAGAATTTTCCAATCTTTCATGAGGTTTTCATAGATCTATGAATTTCTCTTATACTATCGATAGATATCCACAATTTTCTCCACTACAAACCACATACATCCACGCCCTTCTGAACAGTAACCCACAGATGCCTTAGAAACTAGTGTTACTCACATTTGTTGCAACTTCGATACTTTCATGTTTGACCTTCCTTCGCAACTTCAGACTTTCTACCTCAGACTCAATCTCAGATTCACCATTAGACCAAAATTTATTCACAAGATAGATAAGAAATAGAGATTTGTGTGACCTTCTACTTATGAAAGAATGCTTGAGGTATATTTATACTTTTTCTAAGTAACCTCTTTCCTTAATTTAGGGATTTCTTGTTACAACCACTTAACTCTTTCATTAATTGACTTGTAACCAACTAGCTTCTTCATAACCCATCTTTGGGGCTTCCAAATTCATTACCTCATAACTCCTCAACCGTGAGGAACCACGTGGAATACCACCTATCACCAGAAATGAAACAACATGGACTATCCATATATTACTGTTCTACCTAAATTTACATTGTCTTTCATGTCCTTATTCCTCAAAAAGCTTTAGGCTTCATGACCACACCTCTAGGGTTTCTTCTAGAATGATTCAAAGTGTCTTCCCATGAGGGTCATGTTTATAGCTATGTCATAAGGGGACCACTATGGAGACTTCTCCAAATACACCCATCACTTATGTTGACATCAAGGACAATTACTGCTTGTTGATATCACTGACAACTAACTTTCTGAAAATCATCTACACTACAAACTGAGATAAATTTCCAAAAAATATAGTGGGTATTTTACAGAGTGGTCTCAATAGAGTATATGGTATGTGAGGATTAATGTATCCTGTAAAGGATCCTAGGTGTAATGCTTGACACAAATCATATAGTGTCCTTTCATTTTGGATCTTTTCTTGCGATGACATGATCTTGGAGTTTGACATATGTACCCTTGTATTGCAGTGCTCCGCATGTGTGAGTCTACATGTGTAATTTTAGGTTAATTGTAAGGTAATTGATCGAAACATGTGTTGGTTTACATTAACGATGATATATATAAAGTAAGGAGAATGTACCTTTTAAAAATAACATCATAACTCATTTATAATTATCACACTTATGTTATAGATGTCATCATGTGGAGTGCACTCGTCTTCACTCTCTCTCTTATTTTCTCTTCTGTAATTGGTCTTTCATTCTCTTTGAATCACTAGGGTCTCTTGATCTTGTGGGATTATCTTGACATCTAGGGTTACAAATTCATCCCTTGGTGATTTGGAGATTAGGTTTTTGTCATGAATCCCTAGGTTTTTCATGAAGAAATGTAGAAGAAGAAGATATGTCGTGCATTGGAGAACTTTTTTGAGTGATTCATTCTTATTGGATATCCTTAGTTGAGACAATTTTTTCATGGTTTTCTCTATATAGTGTTTTCTGTTGATAGGAATTTGCATTTGTTTTGTGATATGGGTATGGTATGTACATGGGTGTGTGCACAAAGTTGGTGGATGAAAAACCGGAAAGAGGGTCAGTAGGAATGTGCACTCACAAAAATACGCACGTGTTCCTAATACTGTAGGTTTCGAAAGGCTCGAACCTCCAGTCATATTTCCACATAGGTTCATCATTAGAAACATGCATGCATTATTAATAACACCTGCATGTTCTTGAGAATGATTTTGTGTTCCTAGGAACACGCACACGTTCCTACTATGCCCTATTTTTAAAGGACCATGGGCATGTTTTGTTCTCATTTTCACTTTGTGCCTCAGGATTTTCCCAATTGGAGAAAGAAAAGAAGAAGAATATAGGAGGAGAAAATCTCGGGATCTTTCCAACATGTCCATTGCAAGAAAGGTATGGTTGATTTCTTGTCATTTCCTCTCTTGGCTTTGCAAAAATACAAAACAATTAGTCATCGGTTATGGATGTAAATAAAAATGGAATATACAACTTATTATAAAGGTTCACTACACATAATTAATACTTGAATGGAAATCTCTCAACAATTCAGTAATCTTGTATAATTTTTTTCAAGTTCATTGTAAAGATAACGCATAGTTTTTCTTTGTTTTACAGAAAATTGTGTTAATGATTTTGTTGGGATAAATAAAATTGTTGTTTGTAATCCCTTTGTCATAAGTCAAATTATTAATTTTCCTTTTTAAATTGCAACATATACTATAAAATTGAACTTGGAGACAATGTAAACCTCCAACTAGTAGACCAAGGCAAGGAAAACCCCAAACCACCACAACCACGCAATACAAACACCCAAATTGATGATGGGTTGGAAACATTAAGAACACTTGTAAATCAATTAAGGCACATGAGAAAACCAAGTAGAGAGTTTTTGGCCACTTTATTGGACATCATTGTGAGGTCCATTTAAAGTGCCCAAGGGAAGTTGACTTCTATTTCTAAATATAGGGAAAGAATGTTTGAGTATTACAACAATGGATTGGATAGAAACCAAGCTAGAGACTTGGGTATTCCAAAACAACAAATGATGTCTATTTTTATTGATCCTCAATATGGAAAACCACAACCTAAAAACAAGAAATGCATTTTCATTGATTGGTGTGTGCACCTACAAATTAGTGGAAACTAGATGGATAGATGGTACACGATATTTGATAAACATCCCTTTATATTTTTTTCGAAAATTATGGGATGAATTTATTTTAGGTCCACATGTAAACTACTTCAACATGGGTGAATTCGAGGGGGTGGGTCGAGTTTCTGCTCAGGATCGAGAGCATCCTAGGCATGATCACATGTTAGGTACTTATCCCCTTGGGAAAATGTGTGACCCCAATGTCCAACATACTCATGTTGAAAATATCTTGTAGCAGGTACAGTTAGTTATATCTTCATTGACTCGGATCATAGTATAACATGGAATATTTATTGGAATATCTTGACAGGAAGTGTCTGTCGGTGAAATTGATAGAGGGTCCGACAATTCACCCTATACAATAGAGTTTAGTGAGGAGAGGGCACATGGACAGAGTAGTTTTCCATGTGAACCTCACAAGTGCTTGAGCTGCGAGGAGACTTTCTATGGGCCTATTAAGGATAGTGTAAAATGAGGCTTCATGGAGGAGGTTAGTATCTTAACCATCTCTATGTTGTTCATCATTATATATATATATATATATAGTATTCTTTGTATTTATATCGATATTTTACTGTGTGTTTTTTTGGATTTGCTACGTCTGTGTAGAAAACCCTTTATGCCCATGGATGTGTCGATGTCTATATCTAACATTGATGCAACAATAGAGGAATATTTCTTAATCATTCTACCCCAAACAAAGGTATGTGTCACATTTGATATATTAACCATAGTGATTTATTTATTTTATCGAATCCTCTAATTTTTAATGTTCTTGTGTTTTTATAGGTTGTGGGACCAAGCAAGACCAAGCAATGTCCACCTACAATGGACAAGTCACCTGCATCACAAGTATCATTTGTAGAGTTAAATATCGTTTAAATATCAATTTTTTATTTATTTATGTTGTCGAATCTTATTATTTTGTACTAATAGTTAAATATTTATTTTTTTTAAGTAAAAAAGGATAGAACCTGTTATATTATCATTATCAAGTTACAATGACTGTTTACGATGCCAACTGTCCCACCTAAAAAAGAAACCGAGACAGCTGGGAATCTTGTGCCATTTGTTTCCCAGCAAACAAAACTATCACAGTACCGTCCTGCCCAAAGGAAACCAGGACTTCCAACCATTAAGTTTAAACTGTATGCCAAAAAACTAGTTGCAAAATAGCTAAGATCTAACTGGGCGAAAGCCTGGTTTGGAAACAGAAAAAAATTTCTAACCAAGAACATCATTGAACCTCTTATCTGGTCAGCTTGTCCTCGTCCCCGTTCTTTCACCATCCTTCTGGGAACACGTAAGCTTACGCGCACATTGGGCATTGCCATTTAGGAAGAGTTCTGGAATGAGCAACGAACAACATGTCGAGTCGTTGATCGATTCGAGCGATGCAAAAGATTTGGCCATCCAACAGACTCCTCATATCGAAGATGAGAGTGAGGTACCCCGAATTGGTGAAGGGGTGTTGGTCCTGCCAGTGGTTGTCAACGGAGGCTGAGGGAATGGGCCCTGTAGCTCCCTCACTTGCATGTGTCGGTTGGTTGGAAAGTCGGGTCACCGCCTCCATAGGTGCACTGGGGGGTGAGTCTCTATTTCCCTTTGTGTGGGACGGGGTCTCTTCTTCTACATATCAGGTGGTAAAACTCTCTGTCGGGCTATTTTCACTGGAACAAAGTAGTTTGCCCGAAGGCGGAAGCTTGTCAACTGTGCCAAAATCAGTGGGTGGATTCCAATTGTTCGGGACTGTGAATAGAGGGAGCTTGGGATAGCTTTGCATGGTGTCTTCCAAGGTAATTTCTTCTACGTACACCATTGGAGGCGTTCATGGTTTCCTACGCCTTCGGCAGGACGCCATGGCTAATGCCTGCTCAAATTTCTTCTATCTCTGGCGTTGAGATTTGGCTGTGTACCAAGCGGCACCCCTGCGTGGCTTACTTCGTGCTCTGGGCATGGTGGAGACCTTGGAGATGACCAGGGTTCCTTGCGGGTGGAAGGCTCTGCTCCTGAGCTTCAAAGGGTCCCCAAACAACTGCTCTGGAAAAATTAACTTTGCACTCGATGCTGCAATGGGCGAATGTCGCTAAATTCTATCAACGCGGGTGATAAGGAGGAGGACAACCACAACCGCCATGGCCATTAAGGCTTGCTACCGAGTGCGCTGGTGCATTGTACCAATCATATGCACGAAGGAGCTCATTGCCTGGATTTGGCTGCATGGATTCATACTTGGTTAATGGCTGAGGGGATGGTCGTCGATGGATGTATTAATGTTGGATCCTGGCGTTGTCCCACGTGGCTCTACTTTGCGACGTGGCACCCCATCTGGGGGTTGTAGATCTCTGGTGGCTAAGGTTTGGCACCGAGTGGATATGTCTGAGTCTTTTGAGATGTGGGCCTCCCAACAGAAGTGTTCAGTTTCCATTTCAACTCCTTCATTTTCTAGGCAATCCGCTACCCTGTTTGCATCCCGCTTCATGTGGGAGGGTATGATGCTAAGATTGGGTTGGAGGAGGCGAGTAAAGTCCTCTAGAAATCTAGAAAGTCGCCAACTTGGTGAGAGGTTTGAAGGATTTCCTCCATGAAGAATCTTGGTGATTAACTTGATGACAATTTGTGAGTCCCCCTCCAAGATAATCTTGTGGTGATATTTGTCAATAGATGTTTGGAGACCCCTCAATAATCCTATTAGCTCTACCAAATTATTGGTTGTTTCCCCTAGGAAGCCAAAAACTAGACAAAGGATATTTCCATTTGAATTTATGAGTACTGCTCCATATCCCGCTGGTCCCGAGTTGCCTTTGGAAGCCCCATCAAAGTTTATCTTTATGAAATTTGCGGGAGGGGGGGACCAGGTGGTTGGACTAGTCTGTTGGTGCTTGTGCATATTTGGTGCTAGTTGATTGATTAGAATGGGCTGCTAGCTTTGAAGAATGCATTGTTCCTCTGGGTTGCAGTTAAGGTCCTCTTCTTTCCATGATTTACTTGTGATAGTTTCCTTGATTAGTGATCTTATTTTCTCCCAGGTGGCATCCGACGTGGAAGCTTGGGAGTAGAAGATTATTTTGTTCCGTTCCTTCCAGATTTTCCAGAGAGTGAATCCTAGTAGAAGCTGCCAGATGTGATTCAGAAGGGGATTGTTGTAAGTGATAGAGTCCCAGTGCTCAATTGTGTCATTGATTTTTCTCTGATGTTGGTTGGATTTGCGCATTATTTGCGCTCCTTGGTCCCAAATTTACTAGCTGAAGTGGCAGCCATTGAAGAGATGTTCTTTGGTTTCCTCTTGCTGGTAGCAGAGAATGCATAGAGATGGTCCAATGAAGCCTCTTTTCCTGAGGTTGTCCCAGGTCAGGGCTCGGTTGTGTACCACCAGCCACAGGAAGGTTGAAACCTTGGGCCAGAGAGCGGGGTTCCATACTTTTCTCCATATGGGCTCCTTGTTTTTGTCCTGGTGATTGTCATGTAGGAAGTAATCTTATTTAATTAAGAAAGTCCTAGTTGTGGAGTACCCCCATCTGAGGATGTCCAACCCTTCCCTTTTGGGTATTTTTCGGCGGTTAGCTTAAAATTGCTAGTTTTGCAGATTGAGATTCTTTGGGACTCCAAGATCCTAATTAGAGACTTTCCATTAGCACCATTGATGTCTTTGTTCTTGAGGTTTCCAGAGGTCCTTTACCCTTAGGTAGGTATCCTGATTGAGAGCTCTTTTGAGATTGGATAGCTCCTCCCTTTCGTTCAGGGTTTTGAATTGTTGCCATGAGTCTTGCCAGAACATGGCGCTTTCTCCGTTTCAGACTTCCCAAAAGGCATGATTTTGAACCAGCGTGCGATTTTTCCAGGCTGTGTTCCAGATATTGGAACATTGAATTCGGTTATTGTGCCTAATTAGCTGATTATCTGGTGTAAGGGGGGCGTACTTTTTCTTCCACATTTTTGCCTAGGCGGCTGTTGGGGTTTTTAGCCATCGCCACCATATTTTGGCTCCCATTACTTGATTGAGTTTCCCTAGATCCCAGAGTCCCAATCCTCCTAGGCTTTTTGGCACACAGAGTCTGTCCCAGTTTACTAGAGCCCATTTCTTGTTAGGTTGGTGACCATACCAGAGGAAGTTTCGCTGGAGGTTTCTGATGGCTCTGATAACCTTTTTAGGAGCAGCAAAGGCGGTGAAGAGGTAAGTAGGTAGGGCTTGCAAGACGGACTTGAGGAGGACCAGCCGAGAAGCAATGTTGAGGGGTCTAAAGGTCCAATTGCTTAGCCTGATGGAGATGGAAAGGAGAAGGCTATCCCAGGAAATGGATCTGGTAGCCGCACCCATGAGGGGAACTCCTAAATAGTTGGAAGGAAGGGAGCTCCTAGGTATTCCTAGAAGTCTAGAAATTTGGATTTGAACAGAAGACCGTGTGTTAAAAAAGTAGAGTTTGGATTTGTCTAAGTTTAGGGACATGCATGAGGCTTCAGTGAAGTCAGAGAGGATAGAGTTAAGCTGGTTGGCCTCTCGGACCGTTGGGGAGTTCAGAAGGAGGGTGTCATGAACAAATTGACTATGAGATGGCGCTGGCTGAATGTTGTGCAAGGGCAGGCCTCTGAGAGAGTCGTCGGTGAATGTTGCCTTAATGTAACGTCCCAGGCCTTCTTCCACAAGTACAAACAAGAAGGGAGAGAGGTGGTCCCCTTGCCTGATGCCCCTGGAAGGTGAAAAAGGCCTAGATGGAACCCCATTCACTAGGATGGAGAAGAAGGCTGAGGAGGTGAGATTTAGGATCCAGTTCACCCAACACTAATAGAATCCAAAATATTCTAAGACAACTCGAAGGTATTGCTAGCTGGCTCTATCAAAATCTTTTGAAAGGTCAAGTTTGATTAACATACCTGGGGTCCTTGAAGTCTTGAGGGAGTGGATGACCTCGTGAGCCAGGATGACACTATCCATGATTTGTCTTCCTTCTGCGTACCCTTCTTGTTCCTTGGAGATGACATGTGTCAAAATAGGTTTTAGTTGATTGGCTACCACCTTCGTTATGATTTTGTAGATAACATTGTAGAGGGCGATGGGTCTGAACTTTTTAAGGTTTGTGACTCGTTCTTCTTTCGGAATGAGGGTGAGAAAGGTGGCATTGAGAGCTAGTAGGACTAGGCCTGATGCTCTCAATTCCTCTACTACCTCCCATGCTTCTTTCCTGACTAGGTCCCAACAATGGTGGAAAAAATCAATGGTGAACCCATTCGGGCCGTGGGCCTTTCCCAGAGGCATATCTTTTACTGCTTGATCCACTTCCTCTTGGATGATGGGTCGTGTTAGAGCGACGTTTTGCTCATAGGTTACCAGCGAGGGTATGTGTCTGGTGACTCTTTGGATGGTTGTCCTTCTATCCTCCTTGGTTTCCTTTAGAAGGTCCTGGTAGTAGTTGATCAGCTCAGCCTCAATTTGAGAGTGTTCTCTGACTGGGTTGCCCTGGCTGTCCTCTAAGTGGGTGATTCTGTTGATGTGGCGACGGTGCATCATAGCTCTGTGGAAGAATTTTGTGTTCTTTTCCCCTTCCTTGAGCCATTGTACTCTGGATTTTTGTTTCCATAGAACTTCCTCTTTCTTTCTTCTCTCTTCTAATTTCTCTTGGAGCTTCGCCTCCTCTCTCATTAGTTCAGTGGTCCTGGATCCTGAAATGAAAGTTTTGTGTATCTCCACCAGCTTGCTCTCTATGTCCTGTATTCTTTGGAGTATGTTCCGAAAGTTGTTCTTGTTCCATTGTTTCAGCGACTGCTTAAAGTTTTTGAAGCGGTGATGGAATTTATACATGTTGGTGCCGTGGTCTATTTCCGCCTATGCCCACCAGGATTTTGCTAGCTGATGGAATTCCGGGTGTGAATCCGGGTGTGAGAGCCAGAATTTTTCAAAGCGAAAGGGCTTGTACTTGGGTGTTTCTCCCGTGTCTAAATTAAGAGCAAGAGGCCAATGGTCTGAGATGGATTTCAGTAGAATAAGGATTTCCAGATAAGAACCTGTCTCCATTAGTTCCTCGGTGACTAGGAAGCGGTCCAGTCGACAAGCAATGTGTTGATTACCCGATCTGCGATTGGACTAGGTGAAGGTGCCATTGCTATTTTCTATGTCAACTAACTTTAGATGATCAATGAGAGTTTTGAACTTACCATTGTCTTGCTCAAGTTTCTTGGTGCTGCCTGTTTTTCCCTCCAGCGACAGGATCATATTAAAGTCACCTCCTAAAATCCAGTTTTGAGTTGTCACCAAAGTCTTGATTAGTTTGAGCCGCTCCATGAGTTTGTCTTTGTCCTGTTGGCTATGGGGGGCGTAGACATTAATGATGGCTCCTTCCTGATTTGATCCAATGACCTCGAAGTGAGTCGTTATTGTACCTATAGTTGAAAAGGGTTTTCCGATAGTGATATTGGATGGGTTCCATAGGATAGCAAGACCTCCTGAGGCTCCTATGGAGTCTGTTGATATGGCATTGCATTCTCTCCAGATACGCTGGAAGATGGTTTCAACTTCTGTTCCCACGCATTTGGTTTCCTATAACATTAGAATGTCTGGGTTTTCTGCCTCGATACAATCTCAGAGGATCCTTTGTTTGGATCTACCATTGAGTCCTCTTATGTTCTAGGTGATGATATTCATCATTAAGACGGTGGTGTTGGGTGGAGGTATCCATCCGAAATCTTGTGGATCTGACCTAAGTTTATCATGAGGTTGCTCGCCTCCTTGATAAGTTGTTGCGCTATTTTTCACCCTCGTCTTTTGTTATCGCGGAGGACTCTTTTCGAGCCCGAACTCGTGTCCGTGGCTATACCCAGGCATGCAGTGGATCCTGCTGAGGATTTGAGAAATACTTTATGTACCTTGCGTAGTTGTTCTTTAGGAAGGGTCTGCAGGTCCTTTTGATTCAAGGCCTCTTCGAGCTTTTCTAGATCTATGCCCGCTAGATCTCTGTCATCCAGCTGCATTGGGGTATCCCCATCCCCATCTCCTCTTTATTTTGTGTAGGTTTCATAACTTTGGGGAGGGGGGGGAGGATTTGGGATGTCCCCTTGAGCCTGTTGTGATTCCTTGTGTGGATCTTGGATTTCCTCATCTTCTGGCAGCTAGTTCAGAATTTCATAAGATTTTTTGGTTGTGATTTTTTGTCTGGGGTCTGGGATCTGCCTCCTTGGTGGGTTTCTCTTCTTTTCCACAATCGTGGTGAAGCCATATTTCTGTGTGGTGTCAGTTTCTTTGGTGTTTGGTTTGATCAAGAGGCAATCTCTAAAGAGGTGGTCGTGCTCATGACATCTCCTGCAGCGAAAGGGAATGTGTTCATAATCCAGGGTTTGTTGCCAGTCCTCATCCTGGTATTCGAGAGTCACCACTCTAGGGAGTGCCTTGGAAATGTTCATATAGACACAGATCTTGGTGTATGAAGTGTATTTTCTCTGTCTTGTGGCCTCTGAAGCTTTGACATACTGGCCTAAAGTATTCCCTATGCCCATTAGAATCTCCTCCAGCCAGAACTCTTGCGGTAAGGAATATAGGCAGATCCATATAGTGGCCATGGTGAAGTCTTCCTTATCTGGGCTAAATCTTTCAATCCAGAAGCATAAGAATAGCTCTGTTGAGTTGTAGAAGTATGGCACGTTCTCAAATATCTTATCTCTGTCTTCTGGATTGTACAGGATGATTGTGAAGAAGCCTTTGGAGCTGAGTTGGACCTCATAGTCCCCTTTGGGGTTCCACCAGTGCTTGATCCATTTTTTAAGATCCCTCTTTGTTGGCCAGAGACCTAGGAACTTGCCAATGAGGGCATGTTCTCTCATAAATTGGGTGTGTTCCCCTACTCTGGTTGAGATAATAAGGTATCTTGGTATTTTCTCCATTTGTGGTATGCATTTACCTGGCTCCCATCCTCGAGGTGCCTTTGGATGGGAGGTTACCACTTCCATCTCCATCTC
The DNA here is from genome assembly GCA_009831015.1 of Picea engelmannii. NCBI lineage: Eukaryota > Viridiplantae > Streptophyta > Pinopsida > Pinales > Pinaceae > Picea > Picea engelmannii. The sequence goes on along the minus strand of ML783396.1, from coordinate 285,453 downwards.
CTTCGTGAGGCCTTGTTCTCTGGCCAGAAGTTGTTTGTGTACCTGCAAGGGCGTCTCAAATGTGGGGTGTTTTTCTCTGGTACCAGTACGATCGTTGGTGGTGATATTGTGATATGAGGGGGGTTTCCCCCCCTCTTCTGTGCCCATTCTGGCGTGTCAGTAGGAGTCAATTGGCCTCTGCTGGTCACTAAAAAATTGACACGCCGGTGTTCTATGACTGGTCTGCAGCAGTCTGCACTGAATTGAGACTAGGGTTTCCTCAGAGATCCGCTTCCATAACCATCCTCATATACCAAATAATAGTTAAATATTATTAATATGTATGCATTTTAAATTTGTTGAACCTGCACAGAATAGATCTACCTGGGAATTGAGATACAGAGTTGCAGAGAAAATAGATGAAAAGAGAAGAAAGAGAGAAATAATGGAAGAATTCTCATTAACCAAATTAATGAATGATAATTTACACATTATATACTTTGTATAACTCAACCAATGTGCAATGGAGGAGAAGACAATGTGCCATAGTGGGGGTCTAGAGTGTTTTGGAAACAAACCAGCAGTTATGGGAGTAAACTATGGGAGTTATGAAAGGTTTGGGTAATAGACCCAAGATTGTTTGATGTAAATATGACTTATTATTGTTTTTTCATGGTTGATAAGAAGTAAATATGGATGAACTCCAAAGTGGTCCCCTTATGGTGAAATCCCTCATGGGAAGATGCCTTGCGAAGTAAGAGAACCCATGCTTAATTGTGGAATAATGATATGAAGGACAGTGAATTTTTCAGAGAAACTATGCTAGATGGATAATTCTTTTCATGCCATGTCTAGTGGTATGTATAACATCACATAATGCCTCACGTTTAGAGAGTTATGACCATGTGAAGTTGGAGAACCAAGGTTTGGGTAATGGACCCAAGTTTGTTTGATGGATAACAGTACGATTTTTGATATATTTGAAGGTAATACTATTCTAGATGGATATTACATGTCATTCCATTTCTGGTGGTATGTGTAATGTCACATAACTTCTCACAGTTTGAGAGTTATGGCCTTATGAAGTTGGAGGACCCTCACATGTCATCTAGAAGCCCCAAAAGGTCAAAGTAGTCAAAGTGGTTTAAGATATTTTAAAAGGTAAATAATAAAGTGAAGTGATGAGTGTATTATAAATCAAAGTGAATACAAAATAAATTACTTCAATAATAAATTTAATGGAGAAATTAGAAGTGGGTTAACCCTAAAATAAGGAAAGTGGGACAAGTGACCTAGAAGATGTTTTTAAGGAAGCTACTTGGAGAGTATAAATAAGAGGTAACCAAAGATATCTAAGCCTACTTGACCATATTGAATATTTATAGGTGTCTGCAGTAACCAAGGATATCTAAGCCTAATTTATGAGGGAAGGTGAAGAAAATAAGGCTGAAATGCAAGGAAGGATAAGTTCTTTTGATGGTCCTTTCTAAGGTATGTTATTTACAGGTCATCTCACTATTTTCGCTATAACATTTTTTCTATAATGATTTAGACCGTGAAATTTCTATGCCATTGAGAAAACATACCCAATTATCTGTGGTAAAAAATTCATCTTTTGAATCATTGTATTTTTGGATTTACACTCTGTGGAAAATAGGGTTTGTGGCTAGTCCTGAAACTAGTAAAAACCAATTGTTTCGGGTAAAAACGTCATAACTTATTCATAACGGATCCAAATTTAGTGAGACAAAATGTGTTGGTTAGGGTATTGTATTTATTATTTTGTGTAAAATTTTCATATCAATTCAACAAATATTTCATGTGGGGCATGCTCTACAAGGTCACTCTCTAGAATAATCCAGAATTCAACAAGGTATGTCATTTTTGCTATAACTCCTTTTCTGAGAGGTTCCAAGTAGTGACACCTGGGGGAATTGCATAAACACACTGAAGAACATTGTGTATCAGTTTCATATCTTTATACATTACAGGTTCAAATTTATGATTACTTCAAGTTAGGGTTGTTGACTAATCCAAAACTAGGCATGTGAGACTAAAGAAAAGTTTGATGAAAATGCTAGTCTCTTGTTGTTAAAGTTAAGGAAGTTTTGCAGGAATGTGATCATATACACCAGGTCTATTACAGAGCTACAAATCAGATTTAGATAATGAAATTGATGAGGGCTTTTGGTTGAGGTACATGTTGAGTACATGGTTGAGACAAGTAGTTGATGAGTTGGCACATACATGAGGCGTATAGTTGATGATGTTAGTACATATTGATGAGTCATAGTTGATGAGTAGTTGACACATGATTGTTACATACTTGGTACATGGTTGGATGCAATTTTTTATAGTACAGGTTGATTACAGTTTGTTTGATATAGGTTGGAGCATGGTTGATGCACCTGTTTATGGTACAGGTTGATTACAGGTTCAAGTACAGGTTGATCCATGGTTTAGATATATTGGTACAGGTTTATAGTTGTATATCTCACAGTGATATTGTGATAGTGGTTCCATCATTCTACTTCTACTTCAGGGTGGCAGGACGGGGCAAGGATAGGTGGTTGTAGCTGGGGAACATAGGGGGTTGTAGCCTCCTTCTGGTTGTAGCCATAGAATTGGGGAGTTGGAGCTTCCCTCAGGTTGTAGCATGAGAAAATAGGGGGTTGGAGCCTCCTTCTAGTTGGAACTAAAAAACAAAGGAAGTTGGTGCTTCCAATGAATGTAATTCTTCAAGCCATATAAGAAAAAGAATTATGTGGTTTTCTCCTGATTTGGGTTTCTACGTAAAACATAGGTGTACTGTGTATGTGTGTGATTGTTTATTTCTTATTTCTCATTATTGGATAATAATTCTACATTGATATAACATTTGAAGAGAAAGGATTATAATTACGTTATTACTGATTCACTCCCCCTCTTAGTAATCCATCAATTCGTATCAGTGCAGGTTCCTTCAGAAATTTGTTTAACCGCTGAAAGGTAGATCATGGAGAGTACCAACTCATATAAAAATGGAATACCACAGTTTGATGGACAAAAGTATTATTTTTGGAGCATAAGGATGAAGACATATATACAAGCATAGGGATTTCAAGTTTAGTAATCAAATGTAGATGGATACACAACACCAACAGTTCCATCAACAAATGAAAAAGCAGTGAAACTCGATGAGAATAATTCCAAAGCCAAAAATACACTTTTGAATGGTCTCAGTGATATGGTGTTCACCAAAGATGCACATTGTAAATCTGCTAAAGATATTTGGGACAAGATTCGAAATATTTATGAAGGAGATTCAAAATTCAAAGCAGCAAAGCTTCCAATTTGTAGAGGTCAGTTCGAACAAATTAAAATGAAGGAAGATGAAGATATCGCTGCCTACTTCTTACTAGTTGATGAAACAATGAATGCAATCATAGGATTGGGAGAATAAATCAAAGAATCTGTAATTGTTCAAAAGGTACTAATATCTCTTCCTATAAGATTCAACCCTAATATATCATCACTAGAAGAAAGATCGGATCTAAACTCAATAAGCATGGACGAAAAACATGGAATCTTCATAGCATATGAGATGAGAACTGAACAGGAAAATCCAGATGTAAAAGAAGGAACCTTCAAAGAATCCAAAAGATCAAATAAAAAGAAAAAGGAATAAGAAGAATATAGCAACAACAGGGATGTCTCAGAGGATGATGAAGAAGTGGCCAACTTCGTCAAAAGACTGAACAAGGGAACCAATGGTAGGTATAGAGGTAAGCTTCCTTTAATTTGTTTTAATTGTGATGGCATTGGTAATTTTGATAACAAATGTCCTCATAAGAAAAAGAGAAATGATGAAGGTTACTCAAAAGTAAGACAAACATATAAAGGTAAAATAACTACAAAGAAAGTTTTCAAGAAAATATTTTGCACCAAAGAAGACATCTCATTATCAGATGAAGATGAAGTCAGTGACAATGAAACAGGGAGAGTTCTATTCATGGTAGTAGAAGACTCTAATAAATAAGACTCTGAAGAAGAATATGAATAACAAATTGAAGAGGTAGAAATTGACTTTCGAGAAGAATTAAAGAGTGTCATAGAAGTTATCAGAAGAGAAAAGAAGAAAGACAAGAAACTACAAGCAAAACTAGATAAGAAAAAAAACACTCAAGAACTAGAACAAATGATCACAAAATTGAAGGTTCAAATAGAAGAAGATAAAATAATTGAAGAAGCACTCAAAGAACAACTAGAAGGAAAGGATAGGATCACTGGAAACATGGAAGCAGATATTGTCACACTAAGAAAGGATATTCAAAATAAAAATATGCAGAATAGCTCAAAAGTTCTGGATGACATTATCAGCAGTCGAAAATCTCATCTTGACAAGTCCGAACTTGGATACAATCAGACAGAAAAGGGATCAAGCTCCAAAAAAATAGAGCAAGAAACAAATCCAAAAATCTATGTAGAAACATTCAAAGGGGATAAAAAGATATACAAGGAAGATTACAGGGACACTCGTCAGATTTCAGAATAAAAAACAGATAGATAGGCCTCAAGAAGAAGAAAGATTCATAAGAGCACCTCCTTTTAGAAGATCTTCAACTACCAGGTATCAAACTATATTTTTTGGTTTATGTTATGCATGTAATAATTTTGGTCATAAAGTTGTAGATTGCAGAGCTAACAATAGGAACAATAACTACTTTGAGAGCCATACACAAAGGGGTTATTCAAGAAGACCTAGTGAAACACAGAGAAGAAGTTAGAACATGTTTGAATCTTTGAGCACTGAAGTGGAATGTTACAAATGTAACAATTTTGGACACATGGCCAAAAATTACAGAATGATAGTCCCTCCTAAAGAACCTCAACAGAGTCACAAACAAGAACCTCAGAAAAAGACATGGATAAGAAAGCAAGATCAGTATAGCAATGAAGAGTGCACAGTCACTCTACAAGATAAATAGAAGAAACGTGGTTGGTATGTTGACAGTGGATGTTCAAAACACATGAAAGGTGATAGAGACAAGTTTCTTACATTACGAAAGGAAATATATGGATCAATCTCCATCGAAAATGATGATTCAACCAAAATCATTGGAAAAGTCACAGTCTGAATTGGGAACAAGAATGAAAAGGTAGAAAATGTTCTACTAGTAGAAGATATGAAACATAATGTTTTAAGTGTGAGTCAAATGTGTGACCAAGTTCATAAAGTTACTTTCTATTCACAAAAGTGTGAGATAAGAAAAGAAGGTTCAGGGAAATTGGTTGCTATAGCTGCAAGAACTTCAAGCAACATATATGTGTTAGCCGAAATTGGAAATGAAAAGTGTTGTCTAGGAAAGGAAGATGAAAGTTGGTTATGGCATAGAGGAATGGGTCACATGCATTTTTATAACCTTTTCAAAGTCAACAAAAGAGAAGCAGTCAGAGAAATTCCCCAGATCAGGAAACCAACCAACACTTTATGTAAGCATTGCCAACAAGGAAAGCAAACAAAGACCAGGTTCAAATCAAAGGAATATTCAACAACAAAACCACTAGAAATTGTGCATACTGATCTAGTTGGACCAACTACAACAAAAGGCTTAAAATGTGAGAGATACTTTATGTTATTAGTTGATGATTATACAAGAATGACTACAGTTTGATTTCTCAAGAACAAGTCAGAAGCTTTTGAAAATTTCAGGATCTACAAGGAAATGGTTTAAAATGAGATGGATTCAAGAATCAAATGCTTAAGATCAGATAATGGAGGAGAATTCACCTCAAAGGAATTTATGGACTACTAAAACAATCATGGAATAAAAAGGAAATGCTGCGTCGTTAGGACACCTAAACAGAATGGAGTTGTTGAAAGAAAGAACATGACAGTACAATAAATGGCTCGAACAATGATAATGGATTCAAAGTTGAAAGATATTTTTTGGACACAGGCAGTGCATACAATAGTTCACATTCAAAATAGAGTAATGCTCAAAAACAACACTGATAAAACTCCCTATGATCTATGAAAAGGAAGACCAACAAATGTGAAGTACTTTAGAGTGTTTGGAAGAAAATGCTACATCAAAAGAAAAAATGGCAGAATGGGAAAGTTTGACTCTCGTGTGGAGAAAAGAATACTTGTTGGTTACTCAAGTACAAGGAATGCATACAAGTGTTACAATCTAAGATTAAACAAATCAGACGAGAATCAAAGGAAGAAGAAAAAAAATCATTGGAACAACTTTTCGAAGAAGAATATGAAAAAGAAGTAGAAGAGGAAGATGAAGATGAAGAGAATATGACAGAAGCAGAAGATCAAGTTCATCAAGTATCTCCAAAGACACCTAGCAAACGAGTACAGAAGAATCATCCTTCAAATCAGATTATTGGAAAAAAAACATGCAAGAGTTGAGACTAGAAGAAAAATCCGTTCACCAGAAAAAACACACCTAGCACTCTTATCTACAATTGAACCAAATTGTTTTGAATATTCCAACAAGGATGAATTTTGGAATAAGGACATGGATGAATAATTGGATCAAATAGAGAAAAATGAAACTTGGGAATTGGTTCCAACACCAAAGAATAAGAATGTGATCAACACAAAATGGGTTTCAGGAATGTTAAGCCCTAATATTGGCTCATTACCCCTTAATTGGGGCATATTATATTAGTAATTTTATTTTATTTATGTCATCTTTAGGCCATTAGTTGTAATTATACCTTCTAGTCAGTCTCCTATATATACCAAGGAGACATTTTCATTTTGAATCATCTTGTACTTGAACATTGAAGTTGGTTAAAAGGAGGTTTCCCCTCAAAGAGGATTATTATCTAAAATTATCTCTATCTCAAGTCATTGAGTACTTTTTCTGAGGTTTTTCTATGCTATATTGATATTTGGTTCTTAACATATGGTAGAAGAGCTCAAGGTCTTGGGGTTTCGATGCTACATCTAAGACACCTTGGTATTTTCACTATAATTTTTTTTATACAATGTTTCAGAAGGAACGGCTTGGAGGATATTTAGTAGATAGATCAAGGTATGTTGAGATCAAAATTCAGTTCCTGAGGCCTTATAATTTTGGTGATACAGCCTGTACAAGATAGGGTTTTGGAATCATCCTGAACTAAGTCATTGCAGAAGTTTCACTATAAAAACGTTTTTGTAATGTTTCAGACCCTGCACTCTTGCAGATATTTATAGAAATTAGTAGGAAATTTGTGGTAAACATTTCATCTTCTAGGTCATCTTAAATTTGTAGATACACCTTGTGTAAGATAGGGCATCTGACTAGCCTTATTGACTAGTCTCAAGAAGGTGTTCTAGGTAAAACAATCATAACTTATTCCTAGAGTATCCAAATTGAGTGGGACTAGTTTCATTGGATAGTGGACAGTCTGTAGTATTTCTGGTGTGAGTTTCATAATTTAATATCAATTATTTTGTGTGGGGCATGCTATACAAGTGAGATCTCCTAGAAAGGCCAAAAATCAACAAGTTGTGGGGAAGTTACCATAAATTCCACTTGGAAAATCCAATTTTGATCAGACCTGTGGCATTGAAAAGAAGAAATATCAAAGAACTACATAAAAGAAAGTTTCATACCCAGAAAGGTTGAAACTTGGGAGATACAATAGAATAAATATTGCCTAGCAAAACCACCTCAAAATGAAGGTTCAAAAGTGATACTTGGCCAACATGCCACCCAAAAAGGGAACTTCTACACCAAATAAGCCTCCAGAAAATCCTACCTGGACTCTTGATGAAGGTGAAGAAATGCGTAGGGACATAAATGATTTACAAAAGAATATAGTAATAAAAGATGAACTACAAGAGATGATGGAGGGTTTAAAAGGGGAGATCATGGAAGTATTGAAAAATTTCGTAATAGAGAAGACACCTGAAAGTGAAAATGCATCCCATGAAATTCATGATGAGGACACAAGGAA
>ML783396.1:234402-274196 GCA_009831015.1 Picea engelmannii | reverse complement strand
CAGATGTCCCTCAAGCAAGCCAAGAAGGATAATAAATTATCACCAAAGTACTATGGCCCTTATAAGGTGTTGCAAAAGATTGGTACTATGGCATACAAATTGGAGCTACCTGCATCTTCACGAGTACACCAAGTTTTCCATGTTTCATGCTTAAAGAAGGTTATAGGTGACAAGATCCCAGTTCAAACTATATTGTCAAAACTTGATGAGGAAGGAAAATTCATATTGGAGCTTGAAGCCATCACTGACACAAGAATTCGCCAGCTAAGGAATAGATCCATTTCAGAGTATCTCATTAAATGGAGGAAACTAGCAGCTAAAGATTCCACTTGGGAAGATGAGTCTTTTATACAGAAGTAGCCAGAGTTACTCAAGCATTTCAGAAAACACGTGTCTCAAGGGGAGGGGCATGTTAAGCCCTAATATTGGCTCATTACCCCTTAATTGGGGCATATTATATTAGTAATGTTATTTTATTTATGTCGGCTTTAGGCCATTAGTTGTAATTATACCTCCTAGTCTCCTATATATACCAAAGAGACATTTTCATTTTGAATCATATTGTACTTGAACATTTAAGTGGGGTAAAAGGATGTTTCCCCCTCGAAGAGGCTTATTATCTTAAATTATCTTTTTTTCAAGGCGTTGAGTACTTTTTCTGAGGTTTTTCTATGCTATATTGATATTTGGTTCTTAACAAGGAATAAATTGAATGAAGATGGACAGGTTACAAGGAACAAAGCTAGATTGGTATGTAAAGGATATGCACAGATTGAAGGAATCGAATTGGAAGAGACATTTGCCCCAGTTGCCAGAATGGAAGCAATCCATTTGGTTTTAGCTTATGCATGCTCCAAAAATGTTAAAGTATATCAGATGGACGTAAAATTATCTTTTTTGAATGGGGAACTTGAAGAACAAGTCCACATTGAACAACCAGAAGGATTTCAATTGTCAGAGAACACAGACTATGTGTGTAAATTAAAGAAGGCCTTGTATGGTCTAAAACAGGCTCTTAGAGCATGGTACTCCAGACTTGATAAGTATCTGTAGCAGGCAGGGTTCAGAAAAGGAAGTGCATACAATAACCTCTACATCAAGGTAAGTCAAGGTAATATTTTATTAATTAGAGTTTATGTTGATGATATTATTTTTGGTAGTGATGATGACAGGTTACGCCAGAAATTTGCAAAAGACATGCAGAATGAATTTGAAATGCCGTTACTTGGAGAACTATCCTTCTTTATGGGACTTCAGATACGTCAAAGCAAAAAAGCAATTTTTATTTCTCAAACCAAGTATATCATAGAAATGATAAAGAGGTTCAGAATGGAATATTACAAACCAATTATCACTCCCATGCAAACCAGTTGTAAGTTGAACAAATATGATGATTCGAATTCCACAGATCAGAGGCAATACAGGTCAATGATTGGAAACCTATTATATGTGACAACATCTGGACCAGATGTAATGCAGATAGTTGGACAGGTGTCACAATTTCAAGTAGCACCAAAGGAATCACATGTATTAGCAATAAAGAGGATCTTAAGATATCTAAAAGGAACAAAAGAGTTTGGATTATGGTATACAAAAGGAAAAGATCTATCACTTATTGTCTACACAGATGCAGATTGGGAAGGTTGTACTAATGATCGACGAAGCACCAGTGGAGAAGTGTTCTACTTAGTGAGTGTTTGGTATCATGGCTAATCAAGAAAGAATCATCAGTATATCTATCTACAGTCGAGGAAAAGTATATTACAACAACAACACATTGTACACAGGTTCTTTGAATGAAACAAACTTTGATAGATATACAGGTTGAGTATGATGAGCCCATTCCAATATATTGAAATAATACAAGTGCCATCAGTATCTCAAAAAACCTGGTGATGTAATCCAAGATGAACCACATTCCAATCAAGTATCACTTTCTATGGGAACATGTTGCAGAAAATAACATCAGAGTTGAGTATGTGGGCACAAAAGAACAAGTGGAAGACATCTTTACAAAACCACTTCAATGGAAAGCCTTTGAATATCTTCACCAAATACTTGGAGTTATTTATACTCCAAAATGAATGATTTTTGAATGCTTATATTATATGTCTTAGATGTACACAAGGAATCACCATAAGAGGACAATTCAGTCAGGGGGAGTAGCCCCAGATGGAAAGATACCTTTGCCATTGATGACAAATGGGGAGAGATTTATCAGATGCAAATGAAAGAGGCATGGCTCTAGGGGGAGCATGAGTGATATGATTTCAGTATTTCATCATAGTGCTGCCATCAATGCCAAAGGGGGAGATTGTTGACTAAGGTTGGTTTTCATTGATGTCAACCCTTGAAGAAAGCCCCATAGCACAAAGGTTTGGGTAATGGACCCAATATTGTTTGACGTAAATATGACTCATTATTTTTTTGTCATGGTTGATAAGAAGTAAATGTGGATGAACTCCAAAGTGGTCCCCTTATGGTGAAATCCCTCACGGGAAGACGCTTTGTGGAGTAAAAGAACCAATGCTGAATTGTGGAATAATGAGATTAAGGATAGTGATTTTTTTAGGGAAACTATCCTAGATGGATAGTGCTTTTCATGCCATTTCCAGTGGTATGTAGAATGTCACATAACTCCTCATGGTTAGAGAGTTATGACCATGTGAAGTTGGAGAACCTAGGTTTGGGTGATGGACCCAAGTTTGCTTGATGGATAATGGTATGATTTTTGCTATATTTGAAGGTAATACTATTCTAGATGAATATTACATGTCATTCCATTTTTTGTGGTATGTGGAATGTCACATAAGTCCTCACAGTTTGAGAGTTATGGCCTTACGAAGTTGGAGGACCCTCACATGTCATCTAGAAGCCCCAAAAGGTCCAAGTAGTCAAAGTGGTTTAAGATATTTTAAAAGGTAAATAATAAAGTGAAGTGATGAGTGTATTATAATTCAAAGTGAATACAAAATAAATTATTTCAATAATAAATTTAATGGAGAAATTAGAAGTGGGTTAACCTGTTGACGGGCGAAATCGACCGTTCGTCAACTGAGAGAGTGGAACCGGTCCGGGGTTTTCTAATAACCCAAGTCGTTTGGGATGAAACACCCTGACAGGTTTAGCGGCTCCGTTAGCCGATCTAAGGTCCTAAGAAAACAAAAAAAAAGAAAACTAATCTAAACTAACTAATCTAACTAAACTAAATAAAGCAAACTAATCTAACTAAAACTAACTAAAACTAACTAATAAACAAATTAAACTAAAACTAATTACTAAAACAAACTAAACTAATCTAACTATTCTATATATACAATCTACTAACTACTACTATACTAACTCTAACTAATTAACTATCTAACTACTAACTGAAATATAACTTATTCACAAAATGTACAATATCTACAATTTACAGATTTGAATAAAACCTGAAAAAACTCATTTGCATTCTGCCCTAAGACAGAGAAAGATATTTTTTGTTGATTTTATAATTTTATGAATAGAAATAAAACAAAAACTAACTAAACTAAAAACTAATATACTAATTCTAACTACTAATCTAAACTAAAACATATATCTAACTAAACTACTAATAAATATATTAAACTATTAAATAGCAAGTTGATCTGTGTATGATGACTTATTCTAGCAGATCGGAGGAAGGAAACTCGCACTGAATAATCCAGAAGCTTCTCGTAAACGATAGCTGCAATGCTCTTCAAGTGTGTTTACAGGACAAACAAGACATAAAAATCACAACAATCATATAATTTATAAATCTTAACAATTAGGTAAACCTGTATGCAAAGACTTATACAAAATAATTCAATTGATGAAGAAGATAAATCTGTCATTCATGAACTGAATCAAGTAATTGCTGCGTTCTTAAGTAGTGAAAGAAATCATATATGGATGAGACATTAACTAATTAATATCATTCTGCAAAAGACCATGATAGATAAAGTAATCACTAATCAAATGCAAACTGATAAACATAAGCATGAAACAAAAGATTGATATTATGAAAAGCGAAAGTTGTAGCAAAACATCAACTTCTGTCTCAGTTTGTATTAAAAATCCATATCCTTGTTCTTCCACGAATGAGGATGCCCTTATTACAAAAAATAATAAGTATTTATAAGTTTTTCCACAGGGTAAAACCACCCTGTGGAAGTTATAAAACTGTTTACATGAAATCTGGGAAGATCTCCCAAAGTTTAACTAAACTAGGAAGCTACAATAAAACTAAAACATCCAAATATCCTCTAGACTGTCCATCAAATCCCATGAAATTCGAATTCACCTAAAAAGGGTCCAAAATAGATAAGTTAGAAGGCTCTTTTTTATTAATAAAATGATAAAATTTAATTCTATAGACTAGCTACAGAATCATGCGATTCTGTAGCTAGTCTAAATAAGATACATAATCAACATCGGAATCGATTAAAAATATTTTGAAAGATTTAAATCCAATTATCTTCCAACAACCATTTGAAAACGAGTCATTGAGATTGGAATGGTTATATCATTCAAAATTAAACAGGATAAAAAATGATTCAACCGAATACAGAGATAGGAATACTCTGTTCTTTTGTTACCACAAGGGTGGGTCCACAGAGTCATAATCGAATAGTAGTAAGATTGTTTCATATCCAATTGAAATTGATAATCAAACATATTGTATGTGATTTTTAAACAAGAGATACGATCGAATCCAACAAAATTATTTTCCAATCGTTATAGTTGTAACGATATAGCAAAAAGATTCATACCATAAACAAATTAAACCAACTCTGGTGCATAACTATCTATAAACGAAATCATGATGAAATCACTCAGCTGGCAACAGGGTTCAGAAGAATTATATGATCGTTTGTTTTTAGTAAACTGGGTAGACAAGATCGATTTCCTTTGATCAAAATTATTTGTTTGAAACGCATTATTACCGGATTCAATAGAGACAACAAATATTGACCAATTCGTTTGCAAGTTAAAAACAAACAGAGTAGCATTTCACGATGTGAATCTAACTCATGAGAGCAATTGAACCAACTGAAAATAGGCAGAAATCCATTTAAGCGAATCAAACAGCGAGGGGTTTTAACATAATCACAGTAAATCGAAACTGTCCCCCGATTTGGGCATGAATATTACTTGCATCGGCTTCCATGAGCATATTGTTTTTGTAAAAACAGAGTCTTTTTTTCCCAAATTAAAACCGAACAGAGAAATATTCACGATTTTTGAAAATCATATGACAGAGCATATCGTAACCAACAAACTCATTGAAATAGTTTACCAATCAGAGCATCCGAACCATAACGAAATCAAATCCAACATGATCGTATTCTAATTTGAGCATGAAAACTTATTGTTCAGAGTAGATACCAAACCAATTCAATTGAAAGCACGACGTCCATTTCGTTAACTCAATCAGACACACGATCAAATCAAATCAAACGAAAATCAACCAAATCGAAATGAGAATCTATCGGTGTCTAAACTGGGGATGATCAAATCATATATCCAAAACGAAATTCGATTTATTTTTAGTAAAGAGAAACAATATACAGGATGAATGTCGTTACAACAGAGCCATTTCGATACATAAACAGAGCTATTCGAAACCAAATTTGACTCATTATATATCCTCTTCATAAAAAAAACTGAAACGATATCAAAATCATACCTGTACAACGACGATTCGGTTTGATTATGCCAATTTGGAGTTGATAACTTCCGTAGCCGATTCAACGTTTTTGAAAAGGATTGAGCCTGTTGTTTTCTGTTTCTTATCAGCTGCTTGGAGCTGGTCTCGTTGATTGGTTAATACTGCAATTCGATCTTCCAACGATTGAATATTAGATTGGAGTAGGGGGACATCAATGTAGTATCGCTCCAAATATTAATCGCATTGGTCACATGATGTCTGTGTGGGGTTTGAAAGATCAGGTAAGGGTTTGGGCACATCGCTGAGGATTTCACTAGGCAACTTAATACCAGGGTAGCTAGGGTCGTTTCTTAGGCAGGGAGGAAGATTCGACATGAAATCGTATGGTGGATCAGGTCATAAACCCTGTGAGTAAGGGTACTCATCGGCTAAAAAACATTCTATGTCTGAATCAGAATCCTCACTTAGGACGATAGGCTCTCGCTCAACAAAGGTTTTAGTCTTGTTCCTGGCCATCCTTGAAATGAGCCATGCATTACGTTTTCCTTTGGCATTAGCAGTAGGGTTTGCCTTGGGATTTTCACTCGTAGGCTTTTTTGTAGGCTCGGACTTCTCAGTTCCGATGTCTGGTAAGTCAATAGGAGGGTCGACTGAGGGTTTAGTCAATAGGACATGTAAGGGTACAAGGGGCTCAGCCTTTGTTTCAATTACCATAAGCTTGTCAACCGGGATAGGGTCTAAATCCTCAAAACCATTTCGGGCGATGAAAGCCCTCCAATTATCACCATGAAAAATCAAATGATAAGAAACGATAAGCTTAATAAGCCGATGATGGAACAGGATACTATAAGCCTTCTTCCTTTTAAATCTTTTTGACATCTTATATAAGCTGCATTGAAAGTAGAAAGGCATGTTTAAAGGATAACCTATAAAAATCATCGACAAACGCAGGTGGTAGAGAAACACGAGCCCGTATCGACCTTCACAGGTCACAAACTACTTGACTAGCATTAATAGGTCATGCCATCATGGTTTGAGCATAGATATGGGCATACCTCTATCACATGAGGTGACTTTGCGCGAGAGGAACAACAGTGTCCATGGCACTTCCTCGACCTTACAATTCTTAAACCAACATTGTCCCGAGGCAGGTAGACCTATAGCAGAGATGATAAAATTCTCATCAATATCCAACTGTATGTCGCCCACCTTGGCTCTACAGCCATCGAAGGTCATGGAAAATTTTCATGCTACACAGAGGTTAAAACCCTCGAATCGTTGTATAAAGGCGAGCCAACAGTTCTCTTCCAAATCTTTTCGGGCATTGTCAAACATTAATAGGGCCTGGTTGTCATTTGGCTCGATCCACACGACTGGTGCCATGGAGCCAAGCACATGGTAAGCCGAGGGTTTGGGTCACAACCACACAGGGGCAGAGCTACTCGAGCTAACAGAGGTAAACGATGAACAAGGGATAGGCATAAATTCCATTGTACGAAGGTGGTGGAGTTTATCTCTGCCATGCAAAACAATTATGGTCAAAGTACAACTGTCAATTTACATAGTAATTCAACCCATTATAGCATAGTCAACAGTCATATCACTTGGCCGACTAATGAACAATGGTAAGTGCATGTGCAATCAACGTTATACCAAAGTTTTTTTAATCCACCAACAGTCGAATTGAAATCAATACCAAACTCAACTATGCGCCAATGTATCAACCGATATCAATGGTTTAACCAATGTGTCGATATGGTTCTATACCAATAATTATGAAGACATAAAATAGGCATTTTAAAAGATATATATATGAAAGATTTAATCATATACCATATGTATTTTTATGAAACTAATGGTCAAATAGTTCAAACAAAATTCAAATCCAAATACCAATGCAATACAAATTCAATAAAACCAAGTCACACAATCAATACAAGAATGTCCAATGAGTACAGTTTGAAAGTCTTTCCAGCTACATAATAATAAGTGCAATGTAAGCGCAATAGGCATATTGACAAGAAAGACAACGATAGTTCTAATAGTGATTTTAATGCGACTTCGAAACATTAAGTTTTCATGCTTACAGTCGTGAAAACAAAACGAAGGTAAATGTGTGCAAACGTCGCAAAAATAAAAGTGTCGTTTATTTGAAAAATTGCGACGAAAAATTGATGTTTGTAAAACATTGGTGTAGGCAGCTTATAAGATAATGAGAAAAATTGAATTGGCTGCCAACATAACCCTAAAATAAGGAAAGTGGGCCAAGTGACCTAGGAGATGTTTTTAAGGAAGCTACTTGGAGAGTATAAATAAGAGGCAAGGCTCTTTCATTTTAAACACACTTTAGAATATTGAATATCTATAGGTGTCTGAGGTAACCATGGATATATAATCTGAATTTATGAGGGAAGGTGAAGAAAAGAAGGCCGAAATGCAAGGAAGTATAAATTCTTTTGATGGTGTTTTCTAAGGTATGTTATTTACAGGTCATCTCATCGTTTTCGCAATCAATTTTTTTCTATAATGATTCAGACCATGAAATTTCTATGAAATTGAGAAAACATACCCAAGTATCTGTGGTAAAAAATCTATCTTGTGGGTCATTGTATTTTGGGAGTTACCCTCCATGGAAAATAGGGTTTCTGGCTAGTCCTTAAACTAGTCAAAAACAAGTGTTTTGGGTAAAAACGTCATAACTTATTCATAACAAATCCAAATTCCATGAGACAAAATGTGATGGTTAGGGTACATTCTGTAGTATGATGTGTGATATTTTCATATCAATTCAATGAACATTTCGTGTGCGAAATTCTCTACAAGGTCTCTCTCTAGAATAATCTAGAATTCAACAAGGTATGCCATTTTTGCTATAAATCCTTTTCTGAGAGGTTCCAAGTAGTGACACTTGGACTGATTGCATAAAAAAAAACTGAATAAAATTGTATATCATTTTTAGATATTTATACATTACAGGTTCAAAGTTATGATTACTTCAAGTTAGGGTTGTTGACTAATCCATAACTAGTCATGTGAGACTAAAGAAAAGTTTGATGAAAATGCTAGTCTCTTGTTGTTAAATTTAAGGAAGGTTTGCAAGAATGTGATCATATAGAACAATTCTATTACAAATCTACAAATCAGATTTGGATGATGAAATTGATGAGGACTTTTGGTTGAGTTACATGTTGAGTACATGGCTGAGACAAGTAGTTGATGAGTAGTTGAGACATGGTTGGTACATACGTGTTACATGGTTGGATGCACTTGTTTATGGTACTGGTTGATTATAGGTTGTTTGGTATAGGTTGGTGCATGGTTGATGCACTTTTTTATGGTACAGGTTGATTACAGGTTGAGGTACAAGTTGATGGAAGGTTCATATTTATTGGTACATTTTTATAGTCGTATATCTCATAGTGATAGTGTGATAGTGATTCCCTCATTCTACTTCTACTTCAGGGTGGCAGGACGGGGCAAGGATAGGTGGTTGTAGCCACCTTTCAGTTGTAGTCGAAGAACATAGGGGGTTGTAGCCTCCTTCTGATTGTAGCTAGAGAATTGGGGAGTTGGAGCTTCCCTCAGGTTGTAGCTTGAGAAACTAGGGGGTTGGTGCCTCCTTCTAGTTGCAGCTGGAAAACAAAGGGAGTTGGTGCTTCCAATGAATGTAATTATTCAAGACATATAAGAAAAATCATTATGTGGTTTTCTCCCGATTTGGGTTTCCACGTAAAACACTGGTGTATTGTGTATGTGTGATTGTTTATATCTTACTACTCATTATTGGATAATAATTCTACATTGATATAACATTTGAATAAAGGATTATAATTACACTATTACAGATTGAACCCCCCTCTCAGTAACCCAACACTAGACTCTCAAGAAATTACGGGAGTGAACTACCATGTAGCTGAGTTAACTAGTCTATCAATCTTCAGTTAACTGATTGAAACAGAGTGAAGTGAGGAGGAGATCAGGGAATCATGGGTAATGCACTAGTCTGGTGGTGATCCCAAGGAAAATGCACATTAGTTGGTGAAGATCCCAATTTTGCATGGTGATAATCCCAATGTATCATTGTAACATCCCCAAAAATAAATTATTTTTAAGTCTGAAATTGCTTAGGAATTTATTTCCATTTTTGGTAAATTTGAAATTGGAAAATTATCTCCATTTATGGAAATTCTGAATTCTGAATTTAGTTAATTTTAAACTATCAATTATGACTGTTGGGAAAATATCTGATTTGACCCAACTAAATCTTTAACTATGACACTTGTAAGAGAAAAAAAAAGATTTATTTTTAAAGGACAAATGGAATAGCGAGGTTGAAATTAGTTGACCATGACTCCATGAGTGGGGAACATGTTGGAAATACCTTAGGGTTGAATGTTACAAGTGGCAAATCAAGAATTTGGCCATTGGAAGCCCTTGAAAATCAGGTATTTGAAAAGCTGCGAAAATTCCAAAAGGGGAAAATACCTAGGCACAAATGCTTTTGGCATATATAACATATGGGAGGAGGCAGGATGCTACCTAGTATGATGGGGAAAATAATTATCTCTTGTTGTTATGAACACTATTTTTCTGAGTGTGATGCAAGGAGAAGTTTTCTGAAAATGAATGGACTATTGCTAAGGAGGAGTTCTGAAGTTTTCCCTCATGGATTCATGATCAGGCTAGGGGGTCAGCGGAGCAAGTAGATTGGTTGTTTTGTTCTAAGGTTGGGAGGAACTTGGTTGTTCCATTTGTTGTTCAACAACTATTTATATATGTCTATCTACTCTTTCTCTGACCCAATGTTATTTTGAATTAAATATCGGATAGAGTACATCTGTTTAATTATGGATGAAAGTATTTCTATTGATTACATTACTAATCGAATGTTATTTGATTTAATGGATGATAGAATACATCTATTAAATTCTGGATGAATCATTTCTGCTGATTAAATTGTTGAGAAAATGTTGCTTTCTTTTGATTTAATAGTTGAAAGAGTACATCTAGTTAATTTTGGAAGAGTTAATTCTGTGGACTAAATTATTGATGGAATGGAATAAACTGTAGGATAAACCCTTACAATTAATTGTATTCTTTGAGTAAGAAATTTCTTTGTATGGTAATCGTGAATGTAACTGAACGATGAAATTATACTAGAGGATACATCTAAGTTAAATGAATTCAATCCTATTTTAACAGTGCAAACATATGATTTAAGTATGAATAGATAATCAATTAAAGGAAATGATTAGACTGTACAAACGATAAATAAAGTACTGGAAGTATACTTGAACTTTAAATATATATATGATAGAAATATCCTTATATATAGAGATATGTACATATATAGAGTAGATGTACATATCCTTTCAAAACTATTTAAAAATCTAACGACTCATACCACAAGTCCATCCATGCTGGAAAACATAAGAAAAATTGAATAAATATACTGTCTTTATGACTGTGACAGTAGTATAAGAATTGTACAGCTCAGATATCTCACAAAATGAAGAGATTGTTTTGATATACGATAACGCAAGGGAGAAATTCACTAAATAAAGACACATGAAATATGTTCTAACTTCCAGAATCGATCTAGTAGAAAAATAATATATATTAATGCCCTACAAGCGCTACGATTTGCAACTATCAAACAGTGAGGATCCTAATTGTAATTATGGAGTTTCTTTTTCCATTAATCTCCTTGAAATGGTTACAGATATAAATGATAAAATCTCTATAAGAGCCTTTAATATATATACTTTCCACAAAAATAGTACTCTAGGGAAAAAATCGCATCATTTCCTTGTAAATGTGAACACTTTCTTGAGCACTGTAATTCGAACTCAAATACATTTTTTAGCATTCAAAGTTATCCTCAATCTAGGAGCCTTTGAATGAAGAAATTTATTCAAGGAAAAATTCGAGTCTAAAATGAATAATAATACTTCTTTTCATCGGAAGGATAACCACCAGAATAATACAGGAAAATAAATTTTTGTAGGTCTAAGTCACGAGTTTTACTTAAATTGCGATTCTGGGAACTGAAGTTTTCCTTCCATTCGCGGAATTGTTGAGGTTCATCAATAAGCCTGAAGGGGGAGGTGGATCGCAAAATTTCTTGATGGGTACCCTCTCAACAACATAGGCCCCATCATTAGATTTGGTAACCGAAATTTTCTCTTTTGAACTTTCAATTAATTAAATCAACAATCCATCAAGAATGACACAACCGATTTTCGAGAGGTCGCATAGTATATGCATACCAAATATATAAATCAAAGTTTAAATTTTGAATTGAATACTATATGATGGAGGAAATGTGTTATTCAAATCTTAAACACAGAGTTAAACATTATGTATTGTAAGGTACACATACAAATAACAATATCAACCGAAGGAAAAGCACAAATCTCGAATTTAATTACAGACTTAAATACATTTCATACTGGAGGACACACACTTAACAAGCTTACTCTGCGTGCAGACTCCCATCTTATAAATTTATATGTGCCCAAGGACAATACAGTAATTAGTTAAATATAAAATACAGACATAAGAGTGAACTAGTGAGCCTTGAAAGAACCTACAGAGTGGTGACTTTCAAAGGAAAAACTCAAAATAGTAAATAATCTATAGAGAAAAGAGAATGCCATAATGCCCTATTGAAATCGAACTGTCCTTACCAAACTGAATAGGATATCCTACGTAGAGTATGGGACTCTGAAGTATATACTGAAGGAATGTTTATATAGTCACAAGAAGTCACTTCTGTGTCACACTGTACAAGGTAACGATAACCATTACAACATTCAACAAGGAACAATGACAAACCCCAACCTAGAATTTATCAGTCTGTATTATTTTAGCATAGTAAAAGGTAAAACGACTGAGAGAGAAAACTCATTCTCATTCGCAATTCTCTCCCTAAGTCAAGATAAAATAAACCAACCTGGATGACATGGTTGTTGAGTCAGTGGAAAACTAGGACATTGAGGGGTTATCCTCATAAGGGATCGAACCCTAAGTTACCCAGATCAAAAGGAAATATACTTGGATAATAGTATCTCATAAGTTACAGAATAGCGAAGACAAAAACCCAATCAACAAAGTCATCAAGTAATCACAGGAGCAACCAAAATACTTTTGACATTTCCTACACCTTACAGATTTTTGATATTGGAGTTCGGGCAACATACCAGGTATGAGGGGGAATCATAGAGACATGTAATGACCTTTCTCCTACATGGAACAAGAGCCTCCCCATCGCTAGAGTCATACACCAAGTGTAGTTGCAGGGTTCTTTGCAGAGGCATTTTCCTCTGAGTTTTCACAACACAAGAAGATATTGAACAA
This sequence comes from Picea engelmannii, assembly GCA_009831015.1. Taxonomy (NCBI): domain Eukaryota; kingdom Viridiplantae; phylum Streptophyta; class Pinopsida; order Pinales; family Pinaceae; genus Picea; species Picea engelmannii. Next base: position 261,163 of record ML783396.1, on the reverse strand, counting down.
TAGCCTCACGAGGACCCATTTTTCCTATTGGAATTAATGGTGGGACTTGCGCACTTTACCTAGACCATGTGACTAGGGAAAGGTTGTAGAAACATAGTGAGCACACAAGTCGAACGATGGGCCAAAGTAATGTGCCACATTGGAAATTCAATGTTGCAGACAGAGCTAGTTAAGGCATGACAGTTACTGCCTTGTGGTCCTTGTCAACATTTATGGCGAGGGAATGATAGTCCAGTTAGGGTATGGTTTAGTTTCTGGAATGTTCATCTTCATCTCCTGGCTCTTGTATACCAGAACATGTATCCTCACCCCAGACTTAGTCACCATGAAGTGTTATTCAGTTAGGGACGAGTAGTGTATGCCAACTATGAACCATAACCACCTATGTTTAATGCCATGCGCACTGAGGATGGGGTAATAATGACTACGTGTAAACAGGGACACTTCCTGCATGTGAAACTAGAGTGGTCCTAGATGAACTTTCATCGTTGTGTGTTTACACTCTAATAAACAATTTTATAATATGTTACGTGAGTTCATTCGAAGTGGAATGAAAGATATAAGGAACAACCTATATTCTTTTATGAGTGTTCTATACATATGAAATATAAATTCTAACATGTCTGTATATATATAGTCTTGTTATTCAAATAGAAGAGAACTATTATGGTGTGTGTATATTATATATATGAAGGTGTTATACATGTAGTCTTAAGTTTCCAAATGAACTAATGGCTAGTTAGTAGGATTCCTAGTTCACCTGTGTTATGAATAGGGATGAGATAGCCATAGCTAAATGCTTATAAATTTACTTGCAAGCATAATAGGGAATTATTATGTGTACATTTTGTAATATAGTGAATGAACACCTAAAGGGTTGGAATGACGAATGATCAACTCCAAGAACCCTAATAAAAAAAATTAATTGGAAATTTTGGGGAACATTACATATGGTATCAGAGAAAAGGTTACATCACTTGGACCTTAAGCAGGGACAAAATATTTTCTTAGCACATATTTTTGTTTCATGGAAAAACTAACAAACAATTACTGTTACAAACGAAAAAAAAACTTTATTTTTTGTTGTGATCATGGCATCACAGAATGAAGTAGAGATCAGACTTGAGGAGAATCCTGAGAAAAGGCCTCCTTAAGAACAGAGACAGAATAGTGATGAAAGTTCACTTGCCGAGGTTTTGGAAACTGTGAGAAATCTCATTGTCAAGCTAAAAGTTTTCAAAGTAGAAAATGAGATACTGAAAAAGGCATAACAGGAACAACAAGAAATAAATGAAGTTTTGATACGAAGCATCGTGACAAAGAAAATCCCAAAGGATGATAATGAGGAAGAAGAGGTCAACAAAAGGGCCTCCAAAAATTATGGTCCTGGAGGAGAAAAAGGAGACAACTCTTCCGAAGGTACAACATCAATAGAATATAAAACAAAAATAGGTAGAAAAAGGAAACATGTGGACCATCTTGAGGAAGATTTTAAGAAAATCAAACTATCTACCTTTGATGGGGAATCCAGAATAGGGGAGGAGGCTGAAGCATGGTTATTAGACATAAAGAAGTATTTCAAGATATACAACTACTCCATCCATATGAAGGTCAAAATGGCCATCTATAATCTGAAAGGAAAGGCTAGAATATGGTGGCAGGACCTGAAGTTGGCCAAGGGCCTAAAGTAAAAACAAATGGACTTTTCGGACTTTAAGAAATACTTTAAGAAACAATATTTATCTAAAAGTTAGTATGAATGGAAAACCAAAGAGTTTTATGAACTACAACTCAATCAAATGGCTATGGACGACCTGATAAACAAATTCCTGGAATTGTTAAGGTTCGTGCCTTATATTGAGGAGGACAAAGTAAAAATCCAGTGGTTCCTAAGTTGTTTACCACAGTGCTATAAGGACAAAATCGAATTCGATAATCCCAAATCCTTGAGTGAATTTTTCAGGAAGGCCTGAATGCATTATGACCAATACAAACAACAATCAAAATTTCCTAAGGCTTGGAAGGACAATAAACAATATCAAATGAACCAACGAAAGAAGGGATATCAACCAACCCCTTTCAAAAACGAAGCAAAGAGTTTTTGAAGGAAATATTTTCACTCCAACAACTAGAACACCCAAGGATGTGGTAAACCAGTTAATCTGGGAAAAAAGAAGTTTGGGGACAGCCCCAGAGAACCATTAAAATGATGGGAATGTGGAGAACCCCACTTAAGGAGGAACTTCCTATGTTCAACTTTAGCAGCTAAGACTACGGTTCACAACCTACAAGAAGCCTATATAGTGGGAGATGTGGAAAGAATCTTACATCGGATCAACGCAATCGTGGATGGCCGATAAGTTGATCACCACTCTACCGTAGTGGAAATTGAAGTTAAAATTAACAATACTAGTATTTTTGTTTTAATTGATCCAGGAGCTACATTGAGTTATGTTGCTCCCAGTGCAGTATATTCATATAAAATTAAGAAAACAAGACATGCAAAATCTTGGCTAGTATAACTAGCAATAGGAGAAAAAATAAAAGTATCTGATTTTATTTCTGATTGTGAGTTCAGTCTAGGTGGTCAAAACACAAAGATAAATCTGAATATTCTACCGTTAGGGTCTTATGACATAATTATCGGAATGGACTGGTTAGAAAGGCATAAAGCAGTTTTAGATTTTTATGAAAAATCACTCAAGTATAAAGACGAAAATGACACTGTTAGAACAGTACAAGGTATACAAAAACAAGTCTCAATTAGGCAGATTTCAACTATGCAATTTAAGAAGTTCATGAGAAAGGGTTGTAAGATTTATGCCATCCAAGTGACAAATCTGTTCGAAAAAGAAAATAAACCTAGCTTGGAGGATTTTGTCATCTTGCATGATTTCAGAGATGTGTTTGTTGATGAGATATTTGAATTACCCCCAAGGAGAGAGATAGACTTTTCTATCGACCTACTGCCTAGTTCAACCCCTATATCTAAATCACCCTACCGAATGAGTTTACCAGAATTAACAAAATTCAAAATTCAATTACAATAATTATTGGAAAAAGAATATATCAGACCGAGCATTTCACCATGGGGAGCACCAGTCCTTTTTGTTAAAAAGAAATACAGAACTCTAATATTATGCATCGATTACAGACAATTAAACAAAATGACTATTATGAACAAATACCCTTACCTACGATCAATGATCTGTTCGATCAAGTAGGTGGGGAAAAGATTTTCTCTAAATTGAATTTAAGATCTGGTTATCACCAGGTTAAGATAAAAGATGAGGACATAAGTAAAACAACATTTAGAACAAGATATGGACATTCTGAATTTTTTGTTATACCGTTTGGTCTCACTAATGCGCCAACCACATTTATCTGTTTAATGAACAACATTTTCAGTCAGTACTTGGACAAGTTTCTTTTGGTATTTATTGACGATATCCTAGTATAATCTAAAACAAAATAAGAACATGAAAAACACCTAAGGATAGTTCTACAAACTTTAAGAAAACACAAATTGTATGCTAAATTCGATAAGTGTGACTTTTATCAGAAGAAAATACAGTACCTAGGACATGCAATATCTGCAGAAGGTATTGCAGTCGATCATGAGAAAATAAGATCCATCATGGAATGGTTTATCCCTAAGGATGTAGCGGACATCCGGTCATTCATGGGAATCATCGGATATTACCACATATTTATAGAGGGATTTTCCAAGATTGCATACCCTATCACATCATTACAAAAGAAGGGAACCAAATTTAACTGGTCACAGAAATGTTAGGATAGTTTTAATAAGTTAAAGGAATTTTTAACAACCAAACCCATATTAAAGGTAGCAGACCTGGACAAGAACTTCGAAGTCTATGTGGATGCGAGTAAAGAGGGACTAGGTGGTGTCCTAACTCAAGAAGCGCATGTTATTTGTTATGAGTCACGAAAACTAAAGGAGCACGAATGAAAATACGTCACTCATGAATTAGATTTGGTAGTTGTAATACATGCCTTAAAGATGTGGTGGCACTATATAATGGGCAGAAAATTTATGTTATTGACGGATAACAGTGGTGTCAAAATTGTTTTTAGTCAACCAGATCTTAATGTAAGGAAAGAAATATGGCTGGCCTTCTTGAGAGAATTTGACTTTGAGGTAAGACACATAAAGGGTAAGGAAAACAAGGTGACTGATGCTTTAAGTAGAAGAGTTAATGAGTTGTTTGAAATAAACATTAGCAGAGAAGAAAGTGATCTTGAGGAGGGTAAAAGCTGTAGGTAATAATTATGAAAATTACACTAAAACAGTGGCAGATTTACGGAATAATACAAAAATTTCAGACAAAACAGATCTAAGTGTGGACCGAAATGGTCTACTACAATTTAAAAATAGAATATACATACGAGATTCGGTTGAATTAAAGTTAATAGTTTTGGACGAAGTACACAAGAAACCATATTCTGGCCATCCAAGGTACCAGAAAATGGTAACAACACTAAGGAAGTTATTTTATTGGCCTAATATGAAGAGTGAAACAACAGAATACTTATCTAAGTGTCAAGATTGTCAATAGGTGAAAGCCGAACAACAACATCCATCCGACCTGTTGCAGCCTTTACTGGTGCCAGAATGGAAATGGGAGACTATATCACTAGACTTTATTACAAGTTTGCCTAGAACTCAAAAACATAATGATTCAATTATGGTGGTAATCGATAAGCTTAGTAAGTTTTCACACTTTGTTCCTGTAAAGTCTACTTTTAAAGATATTAACATTGCTGAAATATTGACGAAAGAAATTTTTATACTGCATGGTATTCCTAAAATGGTGATTTCGTATAGAGACGTAAAATTTACATCTACCTTTTCGAAAGAATTGTTTGCAAGGTTAAATACTAACTTGATTTTAAGCACAAGTTATCACCCAAAAATGGATGGGAAGACCGAACAAACAAAACAAATTGTAGAAGATATGCTATGCATGTACATAAGGACAAAACCAAGCAAGCGGGAAGACTACCTACACTTGGTGGAATTTTCGTACAACAATGGTTACCAAACTTCGGCTAAGATGGGTGATCCAGATTATTTTCAGCATGAAATGAGAGCGGAGATATAACAAAGAAATGCACAGAGATATCGTAGATATTCAATAATATAACAGAAATGTATCAGAGATGAAACCATAAACACAAGTATATAGTAATATAGGATTTCGATTAATGAAATAAATGTACAGATACTGTAAAGATACAGAGTGAAAGAATCGCTAGAATGGTGGCACCTTATCTCTGAGAAGAGATGTGACGGCTACTCGCATTTGCAAGAAGATGATTACAATGAATCTCTCAAGGCCTTTTTACAATAAACAGGAATGTCGAAAACCCTATACATTCAAAAACCTAACCCTAGGAGATGAAGCATCAAAAGTCATGTGGGACCCGTTTGGGTAAGTTAGTACATCAACTTCTCGGGGTCGTAACTTTTGCATACGATCTCTGTTTTAGGCGTATAATAGCTCATTGGAAAGGTATCATCGAGGAGATTAATTTTGGGTGCCCAATAATTCCTTTAGATATCATTGAGAACCTATATCTCAAAAAACCTTCATTTAGGCCCTCAAAATGGCCCCGAAAGTTAAAACCTGATAAAAATAGTAGATTGCCAAAATTGCCAAAAAATTGTTTTGAGCCAGTCGGACAAGGTGGGTGGCCATAAATATCCACCTGGATCAATGGGCCACTCCAAAGTACTATGCAGCATAAAGTGTACGACTCTGATTAGTTGGGATAACCTAGTTGACAGAATCATGGTGGGACCAGAAATGCTCTAGGAAATGGAGAGTACCGTAAGAAATGTACAACAGAATTTAAAAGAGGCACAAGGTAGATAGAAAAGTTACATGGACATGAAAACAAGACACCTAGAATTTCAAGTGGGAGATCACGTCTATTTAAAAGTCAAGTCCAGAAGAAATTCACTAAAGATAGGAAATTGTGCCAAGTTGGCACCCAGGTTTTGTGGCCCTTTTGATTTTTTAGCTTGAATTAGACCTGTGGCATATCAACTTGCACTTCGTGCCAATCTAAAAATTCATAATGTATTTCATTTTTATTTTTTAAATAATTATGTTCATGACCCTAATCATATAATCGATTGGAACTTGGTGCAGGTGGAACTAGAAGGCGAGCTGCAAGCAGAACCTCTATGCATTTTGGACAGGTGAGAAATAGCACTTCAGAACAGAGTCGTCGCCTAGGTAAAAGTGTAATGGAAGCACTTTAGTCCTAGGGAGTCCACTTTGGAGTTGGAGGGATATTTGCAGAAATATCATCCAATCCTACTATGAGAAAGGGAAGAACACTGAGGACAATGTTTTATTGAAGGGGGAAAGGATGTAACATACCCAAAAATAAATTGTTTTTAAGTCTTAAATTGCTTATGAATTTATTTATGTTTTTGGTAAATTTGAATTGGAAAATTATCGCCATTTATGGCAGATCCAAATTTCGAATTTAGTTAATTGTAAATTATGAATTATGACTGTTGGGAAAAGATCTCATTTGACCCAACTAACTCTTTGACTATGACACTTGTAAGAAATAAATATTTTTATATTTATTGTTGATGGAAAAATGGAACAGACAAGTTGAAATTAGCTGACCATGACTCCATGAGTGGGTAACATGTTGGAACTACCTCAAGGATGAATGTTACAAGTGGAAAATCAAGAATTTGTCCATTGGAAGCCCCTAAAAATCAAGGATTTGGAAAGCTGCGAAAATTCCCAAAGGGGAAAAGACCTAAGCACAAATGATTTTGGCATATATAGAATATGGGAGGAGGAAAGACGTTGCCTAGTATGCTGGGGAAAATAATTATCTTTTGTTGTTATGAACACTATTTTTCTGAGTGTGAGGCAAGGATAAGTTTTTTGAAACTGAATGGACTATTAATAAGGAGGATTTATGTAGTTCACCGTCATGGATTCATGGTCAGGATAGGGGGTGAGCGAAGCAAGTAGATTGGTTGTTCCATTCTAAGGTTGGGAGGAAATTGGTTGTTCCATTTGTTGTTCTAAAACTATTCAGATATGTCTATTTACTCTTTCTCTAACTGAATGCTATTTTGAATTAAATAGTTGATAGAGTACATCTATTTAATTCTGGATGAAAGTATTTCTATTGATTAGATTATTCATTGAATGTTATTTGATTTAATGGTTGATAGAATACATCTATTAAATTCTGGATGAATCATTTCCGCTGATTAAATTGATGAGAGAATGTTGCTTTCTTTTGATTTAATAATTGAAAGAGTACATCTAGTTAATTATGGAAGAGTTAGTTCTGTGGAATAAATTATTGATAGAATGGAATAAACTATATGATAAACCCTTACAATTAATCGTACCCTTTGATTAAAAAATTCTTGTGTATCATAATCGTTAATGAAACTGAACGATGAAATTATACTAGAGGGTACATCTAAGTTAAATAAAGTCAATCCTATTTTAACAGTGCATACATATGATTTAAGTACGAAAAGATAATCAATTAAAGGAAATAATTAGATTGTACAAACGATAAGTAAAGTACTGGAAGTATACTTGAACTTTAAATATATATATGACGGGAATATCCTTATATAGAGAGATATGTACATATATAGAGTAGTTGTATATATCCTTTGATAACTATTTAAAAATCTAATGACGCATACCAAAAGTCCATCCATGCTGGAAAACATGAGAAAATTTGAATAAATCTTCCATCTTTATGACTGTGATAGTATTATAAGAATTGTACAGTTCATATATCTCACAAAACAAAGAGCTTGTTTTGATACACGATAACGCAGGGGAGAAATTCACTAAATAAAGACACATGAAATATGTTCTAACTTCCAGAATCAGACTAGTAGCAAAATAATATATATTCACACCCTACAAGTGCTACAATTTGCAACTATCAAACAGTGAATATGCTAATTGCAATTCTGTAGTTTCTTTTTCCATTAATCTCCTTAAAATGGTTACAGATATAAATGATTAGTTGACTATAAGAGCCTGGAATATATATACTTTCCATAAAAATAGTACTCTAGGGAAAAAATCGCATCATTTCCTTGTAACTGCGAACACTTTCTTGAGCACTGTAACTAGAAACCGAACACCTTTTTTAGCGTTCAGAGTTACAAGGATACTTAACTTGCGATTCTAGGAACTGAAGTTGTCCTTCCATTTGCTTCATTGTTGAGGTTCGTCCATAAGCCCGAAGGGGGAGGTGGATCAAAAAATTTCCTGATGGGAACCCTTGCAACAACAGGGGCCCCATCATTAGATTTGGTATCTGAAATTTTCTCTTTTGAACTTTCAAAGAATTAAATCAACAATCGATTTTCGAGAGGTTGCATAGTACACGCATACCAAATATATAAATCAAAGTTTAAATGTTGAATTGAATATTATATGATGGAGGAAATGCATTATTCAAAGCTTAAAAACATAGTTGAACATTATGTATTGGAAGGTACGCATACAGAAAACAATATCAACTGAAGGAGAAGCGCAAATATTGAGTTTAATTACAAACTTAAATACATTGCATACTGGAGGACACGCATTTAACAAGTTTACTCTTCGTGCAGACTCCCATATTATAAATTTATATGTGTCGAAGTATAGTACAATAATCGATTAAATATAAAATACATACATAAGTGCCAACTAGTGAGCCTTGAAAGAACCTACAGAGTGGTGACTTTCAAAGGAAAAACTCATAATAGTAAATAACCTATAGAGATAAGAGAATGCCATAATGCCCTGTTGAAATCGAACTGTCCTTACCAAACTGAATGGGATATCCTACATAGAGTATGGGATTTTTAATTAAATACTGAAGGGATGTTTATACAGTCGCAAGAACTCACTTCTGTGTCACATTGTACAAGGTAACGATAATCGTTACAAGATTCAACAAGGAACAACGACAAACCCCAACATAGAATTTATCAGTATGTATTATTTTTTCATATTAAAAGGGAAAATGATCGAGATCAAAAACTCATTCACATTCGCAATGCTCTCCCTAAGTCAAGATAAAATAAACCAAACAGGATTACATGGTTGTCGAGTCAGTGGTGTTAGAATATAGAAGACTGTGCTCGTTTTACCATTGACGATACCCTCGTCACCCAACTATAGGCCGAAGCCACCCTTCGAGCACCTTGACCTTGATAGAGAAGAGAATATCGGTAGAAATGCAATAGCCAAGAGAGGCTAATGCACCAGGCAATAATAGAAACCAAGATTATCAGATAATCCCACCCAGAGGTTAGCGCACACCTTCCCAGAAACTTGCGCACAAGATGCTACTGCACCTGCGCAGATCCAGTTCTCTATGCAACTGCTGAGATATGAATAATGGGAACTGGTGCACTGTATTTATAGTAGTCTGGGCAGTCTTACTGGGGCTAACTTCTCCTTTTGGGTACTAATAAATTCATTTTAAATATATTTTTGCAGCCGACAACTTCTCTAGGGTTTCCTTCATTTCTTTGCTTCCTTCCGGAGTATTCTAATCTCGTCATAGGTCACAATAGAGGTTTATACCTCCCGAAGATACCATAATATTAACAATCCCTCCTAGCTAGGGAGGTATTGTCTTGAGCACAACAAACCATTCAACTGGTAGCAAAACAAGGACCATCATTATTATCAACCTGGATAATCTCCTATGACAAGTGGTACAATATCAATTGATAGAACACACCTGTGTTTATTCAAGGTAGTACGCAACTACTCAAACTGTGACACATAGTCACAAATAGTGGAACAAATCCACCACAATAGTGTATTTATATTGTCTGGAGACAGGAAGTCTCCATAACAATCATGTGATGCCAACCTACACAGAAAAATATTGTTAAAATAAACTGAATCATCTAGGCCAATATTTCACTCACGTCTGTGAGATATGAAAGAATATCTGCCCTCAGTATAGAACATCGGCGATGGGCTATCTGCCCTATTCTTCTCAAACAAGGAAGAAGGATTGTTTCTGATTTCTGAGCCTGGACCATTCCTCACCCTGGGCCATTCTTCCTACAGTAATCAAAGTGCACCCTGGACAGAATGTATAAACCCTAAGGAATGTCTAAATCTGGACCATTCCCCACCCTGGGCCATTCCTCCTACACCAATCAAATTGCACCCTGGAGAGAATGTATAAACCCTAAGGAATGTCTGTCCCTAATTGCTGAGCGTGGACCATTCCCCACCCTGGGCCATTCCTCCTACACTAATCAAAGTGCACCCTAGGGAGAATGTGTAAACCCTAAGGAATGACTGTCCGGACCATTTCCTCTATTAACTATAAGAGGAAAAGTCTGTCCTACATCAACCTCCAAAAAAGACCATTCCTCATGTTAACCACAGTGAGAAATTGTTGTCCGGCGAGGTGGGGAATTATTCTTGAGTAACCCTCAAGAAGAGAGACTGCCCTAGACCACTCCCCAGTTAACAACAATGGGAAGTCATTGTTTATGATACATCAACAATCAAACTACCTCCCATGTTAACCACAATGGGAAGTCACTGTCCATCAGAAATCTCAATCCACTTTCCGAACAGGAAATAATCTATCCAATCTAGACTATTTTTCAATTACAAAGATAAATAATATTTTCAGTGCCCCCTCCTAATCTTGAGAGTCATTTAGTCAAAAAAAAAAAAAAAATCAATAATATTTTTTAGTACTTTCTCCTAGCTTGGAGAATCTTCCTTTTCATCTAAGGGGGTTATTTCCACGATCCCCATCTTCTCTCGAAAATATGCAAACTTAATTCTGGATAGAGGTTTTGTCAGGATGTTTGTTGTCTGCTCATCAGTGGGGATATACTCGAGCTTTACCTCTCCTTCCTAGACTTTATCTCAAATAAAGTAGTATTTGATCTCAATGTGCTTCAACCTTTCATGAAACACTAGATGTTCTGATAATCTTATACAACTCTGATTATCACAATATATTATGGTCGATTATGGAATCTGATCAAATAAATCAGAGATTAACTTCCTTAGCCATACTGCTTCTGTGCATGCTTCACAAGATGCCATATACTCTGCTTCTGTTATGTTGAGTGCGACAAACTTCTATTTCCTGCTGCCCCAAGATATCATAGCGGAGACCAAGCTTAAACACATACTTGAAGTACTATTTCTGTCTTCTGCACTTCCTGCCCAATCAGAGTCTATGAATCCATGAAGTTGGATATCACTGGATGTGGTATATCTCAAGCCATAGTTTATTGTCCCACGAATATATCTTAGGACATGCTTTGCAGCTATCCAATGCTCTTGTCTAGGTTCCACCTGGAACTGACTTAGTGTATTTACAACAAAGCAAATATCTGGTCGAGTATTTACTAAATACATCAATGATCCAATTAACTGTTGATATAGAGATGGATCTACTGGATTGGAATCTAGGACTTTCACTTATCTTATATCCTCATTCATAGGAGTGTCCATGGACTTACATTCCATCATTCCAAATTTCTGAAGGATCTTTATTGCGTACTTTCCTTGTCCAAGGAATACTTCACCACGCTTCTGTCATACTTCTAGTCCCAAGTAATAATGCATGAGACCTAGATATTTCATATAGAATTCAAGGCTAGTTCCTTCTTACACTGGATAATGAGAGATTCTTCACCTGTTATGAATAGATTGTCAACATATAATAGTAGAATCACAGGTGCATTATTCACGACTTTGTAATAAAGGTTTGGATTTGCATGACTCTAGGAGAAACCAAGTCTTGTTAGATAGTTGTCCATTCTGGCATACCAAGCCCTTGGAGCTTGCTTGATTCCATATAGAACTTTATTCAATATACAAATGTGATTATCTTTGGAATGTACCTCAAACCCTTGAGGCTATTCAATATATACTTCTTCTTCAATTTCTCCATTCAGAAAAGTTGTCTTTACATCCATTTGATGTAGATTCCATCCCGTGGAAGCAGCAAGAGATATGATAGCTCTGATGGAGGTATACCTAGCCACCGTAGCAAAGGTTTCATCATAATCTTCTACCTCCCTCTGGGAGAACCATCTGGCCATGAATCTTGCCTTGCAATTATCCACGCTTCTGTCTACTGCATGTTTGATCTTGTATATCCATTTTGAGGTTAGCAATGATTTTTCTTTAGGTCTAGGTACAATTTCCCATACTTCATTTTTCATAATGGATTGATTTTATTCCACCATATCTTCTTTCCATTGTCCCTTTTGGACTACTTCTTCAAATGTGGTCGGTTCTTCATCTAGAAGCTTCGTCATGTATGCTGCATAACTTGAGAATCTTTTTGTCTTTTACTCTTCCTGGATGTTCCTTCTGGAACCTTGATTCTTTTTGCATCTTCCAATGTAGCTTCAAGTTGGGCTAGTCATTTCTTGGTCTTTGGTATGATATCTGAATCAGTGTTCTCACATGGCTCCATAGGATGACCAGGTTGATCCTTTTTGTTATTTTCATATTCTGTGTTTTCTTCATTAGGTTCTTCAAGTTCTTCTTCTTCTATAATTTATTCTATGGATTTCCTAAAGGATATCCTTTCATTGAATGTTACGTCTCTGCTAAATTCTATCTTGTGTTGTTCTGGAATATATATTTTGTAGGCTTTGGATGAATCACTATATCCCACAAATATCCCCTTCTTTCCTGAGGGTTCTAGTTTATTCTTTTTGTCTTTGGGAATATGAGAGTAAACTGGACATCCAAATATTCTTAGGTTTTCCATGTTAGGATTCTTACCTGAGAAGGCTTCTTCCGGTGTCATGTCCTTCAATATACGATGAGGGATTTTGTTTTGTACATATATTGTCGTCATTGCTGCTTCTCCCCATAGAAACATGGATAGACCTTGATCATTCAATAAGTATTTTACCATTTCTTCGATAGATCTGTTCTTTCTTTCTGCTACACCGTTTTGTTGAGGATTACGAGGAATAGTCATCTCACTTCTAATCCCTACCGATTTGCAGAATGCAACAAAATCCTTCGAGGTGTACTCTCCTCCATTATCTATTCTTAATATCTTGATCTTCTTGTTCGTGAGGTTTTCTATTTCTGCCTTGAATTCTTGGAACTTGCTGAATACTTCGTCTTTTGATTTCAGTATGTATAGCCACGTCTTTCTTGAGTAGTCATCTATGAAGATTACATAGTAAAGAGATCCTCCTAGAGATCTGAATGGCATTGGACCACAAACATCTGAGTGTATTAGATCTAGGATTTCTTTGGATATGTTGTTGTTGCTTGGGAATGGTTTCTTGATATTCTTTCCAAGGGCACATCCCTTGCAGATTCCTTCATGTGTAGATTTCAATTCTGGTATTCCTTCAACCATTTTTCTGAGAAAATGTAATGCTTGATAATTGATATGAGCGTACCTTCTATGCTAAATCTCATTAGGGTTGACTTCGTCATGTACTAGAGATTCTTCATTTTGTTCTAGTAGTCTATACAGATTTCCTTCATGATTTCCATAAACCCTAACATCCTCTATGTTGGAATTCTTATGCCATGATAACACCTTTCCATCCAAGAAGGCTATTATGTTTCCTTTGTCTTCTAAAGATGATATAAAACATTGCTTAAGTGAACATGATTACCTGATTCCAATTTGACAGAGGCTTGTCCAAATCCATCGATGGGGTAAGTACTTTTGTCTCCAAGCTCCACTTTGTACGATGTCTTTCTCTCATTTAGATTTGAGAGTCTAGCTTGATCTCCCATCATGTGTCTGGAAGCTCCACTATCGATTATCCACATTTCATCCTCAATTGTCCCAGTAAGTATTGAGTAGTGTAAAAGACTGATCGTTTCACACATATCTTCAGTTGACTGCCAACTAGTCATGCCTTGATCCAAAACTTCAACTTCGTCATTTCTGTCTTCTGAGAGACTCAAGAGGTGCGTTGATTTAGGGCACATCTGAATATCTTCTTCTTGAGAGAGATGCTCCATCACAAGCTGTCGGATCAGAGATTTAGGGTTTCTGCAACTGCTTCTGCTAATAACCCTACCTGTAGTGTTTTGGAAGTTGCTCCTGCTAGTAACCCTAGCGGCAGTTCCTCAGCGAGCTCAATATCTAGCGGCTATGTTTCCTTCCAGCATTTTAGGATGAATGAAGGGGGTGTGGGCCCATAACCTGTTAGAATATAGAAGATTTTTCTTGTTTTACCATTGACGATACCCTCATCACCCAACCATAGTACGAAGCCACCCTCCAAGCACCTTGACCTTGACAGAGAAGAGAATCTTGGTAGCAATCCAATAGCCAAGAGAGGCTAATGCAACATGCAAGAATAGAAACGAAGCTGATCAAATAATCCCACCTAGAGGCTAGTGCACACCTTCCCAAAAACTTGCGCACAAGCTGCTACTACACCTACGCAGATCCAGTTCTCTCTGCAACTGCTGAGATATGAATAATGAGAACTGACGCCCTGTGTTTATAGTAGTCTGGGCAGTCTTACTGGGGTCGACTTCTCATTCTAGGTACTAATAAATTCATTTTAAATATATTTCTCCAGCCGACAACTTGTCTAGGGTTTCCTTCATTTCTTTGCTTCCTTCCGGAGTATTCGAATCTCGTCATAGGTCACAATAGTGGTTTATACCTCCCAAAGCTACCATAATATTAACAAGTGGAAAAATAGGACATTGAGGGGTTATCCTCATAAGGGATCGAACTCTAAGTTACCCATATCCATAGGAAATATACTTGGATAGTAGTATCTCGAAAGTTACATAACATCGAAGACAAAAACCCAATCAACAAAGTCATCAAGTAATCACAAGAGAAGCCAAAATACATTTGACATTTCCTACACCTTAAAGATTTTTTATAATAGAGTTCGGGCAACATACCAGGTATGAGGGTGAATCAGAGAAATGTATAACAACCTTTCTCATACATATAACAAGAGCCTCCCCATCTCCAGAGTGATACACCAAGTGTAGTTGCACGGTTCTTTGCAGAGGCGTCTTCCTCCAAATTTTCACAGCACAAGAAGATATTGAAAAATAGCCTCGAGATAACCCATTTTTCCTGTTGGAATTAATGGTGGGAATTGTGCACTGTGCCAATACCATGTGACTAGGTAAAGGTGGTATAAACTCAGTGGGCACGTAAGTCAAACAATGAGACAAAGGAATGCGCCACAGTGGAAATTCAATGTCACAGACAGAGCTAGTTAATGCATGAAAATTACTCCCATGTGGTCCTTGTCAACATTTATGGCAAGGGAATTACAGTCCAGTTAGGGTATGGTTTAGTTTACAGAATGTCCATCTTCATCTCCTAGCTCTTGTATACCAGAACATGGAACCTCACCCCAGACTTAGTCACTACGAAGTGTTATTCAGTTAGGGATGAGTAGTGTATGCCAACTATGAATCATAACCACCTAAGTTTAAAGTCATGCACACTGAGGACAGGGTAATAATGACTACGTGTAAACAGGGACACTTCCCGCATGAAAAACTAGAGTGACACTACCTTACCTTTGATATTTGTGTGTTTACACTCTAATAAACAAGTTTATAATATGTTACGTCAGTTCATTCGAAGTGGAATGTAAGATCTAAGGAACACCCTATATTCTTTTATGAGTGTTCTATACATATGAAATAGAAAGTATAACATGTATGTATATATATAGTCATGCTATGCAAATAGAAGAGAACTATCAAGGTGTGTGTATATTATATATATGAAGGTGTTATACAAGTAGTCTTAAGTTTCCAAACAAACTAATGTCTACTTAGTACGATTACTAGTTCACCTGTGTTATGAATAGGGCTCAGATAGCCATAGCTAAATACTTATAAATTTACTTGCAACCGTAATAGGGAATTAGTATGTGTATGATTTGTAATATAGTGAATGAACACCTAAAGGGTTGGAATGACGAATGATCAAATCCAAGAACCCTAATAAAAAAAAATTAATTGGAAATTTTTGGGAACATTACAATCATCTAGACTCCACTCAATTGATCAAACCTAAGTGAAAACTTAAGAGAATATTCTCCCTAGAGGAATATTCTTCCTAAAATATAGGAGAATGAATAATGACTAATAAACCTAGGAAAAATCTTAGGAAAAATAAATCCTAGGTGTGTGTGAAGTAAATCCAAAGCCCCCATTGAACATCATTATGGTGAAAATAAAGAATGGGTCCCAACAACGTGATGTAGGAGCATCATTGGGAGGCATGCGGAGCAGGACCTTTCAGCATATGGGAATCTATATGGAATATCAACGCTGGCAGTTAGGGTAGATATTTTGAAACACACCTTAACTTAGCGTTGGAAAAATCTTTTGAGGCACACCTAAATGATCGTGAGATAAGTGGGAGTTTCCACTCCTGCTCTGGACTTTGACTACACTAGGATAGCCATTAGGATAGGTTTTGATGTAGAAAAGTAGTGAGGGGGGAACCCTAAGAACCCTCTGAGGAAAGTTAGTAGGATATTTCTGAGTTTTCATTTTTTGTTTTGATTTCAGTTGTAGCCATTTTCACTTATGAATATAGCAAAGGAAAATTGACCCAATGCATGGTGTGGACATTGTTCTACAATTCTCTGTTATTGTTCTTTCATGAATGAATGAATGAATTTCGTTGATTAGATGGAAATGTGAATGTTAGGATAAGTTCCAATTGTTTCTCTTCTGTTGAGTGGTGCAAGGTGTGCACACAGAATGCAAGGAGTGCATTGATGGAATATGTTTTGGTTTCGAAGCTTAGAAAAGATAGCAAGAAACTTCCCTTTGCAAGGAGTGAAAATAGACTGGTGCAAGGCATGCATAGTCGTTTGCAAGAATTTGAACCTTCCATAAAGATCTAGTGCAAAGAGTTCACAGATCCGAGATTCAACTAAGTGTCAAAGGGAATTTACAAGAAGTCGAAGAAACAGAAAAGGAGAACGCCAGGAGGGCTAGAGGAATTTATCCTTGAGAAATCTTTCGGATCTGAGTTATCGAAATCCATGAAATGCAAGGAGTGCGTGGGAAATCTAAGTCTTCAT
This sequence comes from Picea engelmannii, assembly GCA_009831015.1. Classification (NCBI taxonomy): domain Eukaryota; kingdom Viridiplantae; phylum Streptophyta; class Pinopsida; order Pinales; family Pinaceae; genus Picea; species Picea engelmannii. The sequence goes on along the minus strand of ML783396.1, from coordinate 244,056 downwards.
GAGATCAAGATCATAAGGGATAATGCTTTTCATAAGTGTGGACGAGATCCAAGAAATGGACTCGATGGAAGGATAAAAGTCGAAGCCTTTGAATCTTTCGAAAATATTCTAATTTTGAAGAAAGCATAAGCTTGGCGGGGGGAAATATGGACCATCGGATCAACTTCTAGAAAATGAGGACCAAGAGCCGAGGAGGAAATATCTCATCCATTTGGTCTATGCGCAAAATAATCACAGCTTTCTGATCAAGGTAAAGTGCACTAACAATAAGCTTTGAAAGTACATAGGAGGAGTGGGGTTATGAAATTCTGAAATCATCGGAACCATCCATCAAGGGGGACACATGGCGAGAGATCAACATTTTGATGACTCATGACTTAGATAATTCAAAGGCAGATTTATAAGAACACATGACTCATGAAATTGTGATTTGATCACAGTCGTTGATCGGAGGAGGGAGTTGAACCGTAGAGATGTTTTTGTCGAGAGTTTGCAACTCGGGAAATTGGAAGTAAGAGTTCTAGGAACTTGCGAAATATGAGTTCGCAACTTTATAGTGGCCGTCAGATCTAGAGGTTCGCGAGCCATTGATTTGGCGCTCCAAAATATCGACATTTCGGGAGTTGGGAGTGAGCACGATTTGATCTAAGTCGTCGAATCAAGGGAGGATCTGGGTCGTCGGATCTAAAGCATCAGGAGTTCAGACCTCAAGAGAATGGAGCTGAATCACATCAGGAGTTCCTGATACATGAAATCACGACGCGCTCAGAATATTGTCCCATGTTCATAGCGAAGGTTCACATCGGTGAAGGAGAATAGAGGGGCTAGCACCCACTAGGCTCCTGTCGGGATTTCAGAGGTCGGGAGAGTCAGGGTGACTCACATCTGAAGACCCAATACGCAAAATTGTGAAACACCATTTGATTTAGGTGAGTGGTCATAGTCGTGGTCACAAGAAGGAAGGGGCATAGTCAGAGAATAAGTAGCGCCCGATTGGCGTAGAAGTTGAACAACGCTTAGGAGAGAACCCATGAGTCTCATACGACCTGCGTATTTGGAGAAAGGACCTGTGTAAGTGGGTTTGGGGTCTAGAAAAGACCCGAAGAGTCAATAAGACTCTATTTCTTGATCGATCCTAGACCGAGAGGTCACACAACCCCTAGGAGAGAAGGGGGGTCTGCATCAAGTGGTATCAGAGCTGAAGTTTTTCTTGTAGAAATCAGGGAAAGGAGAGCAGACAGAAGAACTTGAAGTTGTACTCTATGTGTGACAAACATTCAACACAATTCCACCAAAGAGACGAGTGGAACCAATTTTAGCTAATCGAGCTATAGAAAGGGAGATGTGATAACTTCGTGCAATATTAGAGGTGATGGAATTAGCATAGAGATGAGCACCTCATGCTGGAGACATCAACAATGCAGAGAGCAAAGAGGTAGAATTTGAAAAAGTTGCAGGAGAGGAGGTTGTCGAAGAATGCTTGTTGAGAGAAGTTGGTAGATTGGGAGGAAAATCCAAGATAGATGTCCCAATGTATGAAGGAAATTTATATGTTGAAGAGTTGTTGGATTGGATAAGATCCATGGAAAAACATTTTGACTATGAAGATATCGATGAAGAGGGAAAGGTGAAACAGGTTGTCACTAGGATAAAAGGACATGTGGAACTGTGGTGGGATGAACTGTAGGCTGAAAGGAGAAGCAAAGGAAAGCATAAGATAAATAATTGGGAAAAAATGGTAGCTAAGCTGAAGTCTAAGTTCACACCTAAGGATTATCTAATTAATCTATTCGGGAAGATGCAGAACCTCAGACAAAAGGGGGTGACAGTTAAGGAGTACACAGAGGAGTTCTATAGGCTGAAAATCATAAATGGACAAATGGAGAGAGATGAAGAAAAAATTTCCAGATATATAAATGGCCTAAGATATGAAATCCAGGATGAGCTCAGCATGATGTTGGTAAATATAGTGGAGGATGCTTATCAGTTCTCACTGAAGGCAGAGGATAAGTTGGTGAGAAAACAAAGCCAATGAGGAAGAGGAAAAAGGCCAACCCCAAACAAAAGCAAGGGAGTTACCCATGAAAAGGCACATAATTCTAATGATGAGACTGATAAATCACACAGTCACGCGGAAAGAGGAGGAAGTTCTCAAGGAAGACAAGGTGGTGGAAGAAGTTGTTCTAGAGGAAGAGAAAGAAGAGGAGGAGGAGAAATAAGATGCTATGCATGTGGAAAGACAAGGAACATGTCTTGGAAATGTCCCAAGAAAAATAAATAAGGAGGAGGTGAAGCTCACATTTCAAAAGCACAGATAAGAGATCTTGAAGAAGAAGGAGTAGAGGATGGAAGATCCTTAATGTTGAGGAAAGTTCTCCTAAAACTAGAGGCAAAAGTTGAAAGGCCACTGCAGAGGAATAGTCTCTTCAGGATAGCTTCCAAGACTAAAGACATAATATGCAAGGTGATAATTGATAGTGGGAGCACTGAAAACTTAGTATCCACAGAGATGGTGGAGAAATTGGAGTTGGAGACAACTGCACATACGAATCCATACAAAGTCTCATGGTTGCAGAAAGGACACCAGGTAATGGTTACTAAACAATTATTGGTTGAATTCAAGATAGGAGGATATAGAGACGAAATTCTATGTGATTTAATTCCCATGGATGTATGCCATATTTTTTTGGGAATACCATGGAAGTTTGATGGGAATGTCATTCATGATGGGAGGAAGAATAAATACACCTTGGAGAAGAATGGTAGAGAAAACATGTTTTTGCCAATAGAGAAGAAGAAAGTGAAGGAGAAATCCAGAATCATACTTCTCATGAGTGGGAAGGAACTCCTAAATGAAGTTAAGAAAGAACATGAGATGCAATTTTTTGTGGTGAGGAAACCTAGAGTTATCATTACAAGTACTTCAATGGATGATTTGCCTGAAGAAGTTCGGGAATTGTTGGATAATTTTACTGGCATAGTGGTGGATGAGCTTCCTAACTCATTGCCACCCATCAGAAGTATGATCCACCATATTGAATTGATACCAGGAGAAAGTATGCCAAACAAAGAAGCATACAGATTGACACCTCGAGAGAATGAGGAAATGAATAGCCAATTCCAGGAATTGTTAGACAAAGGTTTGGTCAGAGAGAGCTTGAGTCCATGTGTAGTACCAACAGAGTTGAGTCCAAAGAAAGATGGAGGATGGAGAATGTGTACAGACTCAAGATCCATTAACAAGATCACCATTAGGTATAGATTCCCTTTACCAAGAATGGACAATTTAATGGACTGTTTAAGTGGAGAAAATTTATTTTCTAAGATAAATTTGAAAATTGGATATCACCAAATTAGAATGAAAGAAGGTGATGAGTGGAAGACAACCTTTAATACAAATGAAGTTTTGTATGAGTGGCTTGTTATTCCATTTGGCTAATGACCCAATTACTTTTATGAGGTCGATGAATGAAATATTGAAATATTTCATTGGCAAGTTTCTGGTTGTATATTTGGATGATATACTGATGTTTAGTAGGACTAAAGAGGAGAAATTGAGGCACCTAATGCTAGTGACGAGGAGACTACAACAGGAGAAGCCGTTGATAAATTTGAGGAAGTCCTCTTTTATGAAGACATAACTCATTTACTTGGGTTTTGTGCTGAATATGGATTGAGAGAAGGTGAAAGAAATAAAATAATGGTCATCACCAAAAAGTATGTTTGAGGTAAGAATCTTCCATGGATTAGCAAAATTCTATAGGAAATTCATTAGAGACTTCAGTGGAATTTGTGCGCCAATGATGGATACAGTGAAGAAGAAGCACAAGTATTTTAAATGGACAGAGGAAGCTGAGAGGAGCTTCAATATACTGAAGGGGAATATAATAGAACAACCAATTATGGTCTTGCCGAATTTTGAGAAGACATTTCAAGTCAGATGTGATGCAAGTGGAGTTGCAAGTGGAGCAATTTTGAGTTAGGATAATAGACTTGTTGCCTATTTCAGTGAGAAGTTGAATGAGACCAAGAGAAAATACTCCACGTATGATAAGCAGTTTTATGCCATAATGCAATATTTGAATAAGTGGATACATTACCTTTTCCCACATTCATTTGTCTTGTATAGTGATAATCAGGCTTTACAATTCATAACCATACAGGAAAAATTGAATCAGATGTAGAATTCCTGCAGAAACCCCGATAGATCTAGAATTCTAGTTAAATTGAACACAAACAATTTGTTGATATTCAAGAGATGAGAGAAAGTTTTTTCTCCATAAATCAGAGAATTATATTAATCAAAAATGAATATACATGAGAAACCATCCTCAAAAAGAAGAGAGGAGGTAAATATATAGAATTTCCAAGATAGAAATTCTAGTCAAAAAAAGCTAGAAATAGCTAAAATAGGTGCCATAAGATAAGGGAGACCACATAGTTCGACCTAGACCACTAAATATACATTTAAAACACTCATTAATGTCCACAATAGTTAAGTGATGCGCATTATCTCACTTAAGCTCGCTTAACTGACAAGAGAAGCAGTTCCAACTCACTTAACTGACCCAAAATAGTAGTTACTGATAATAGTAACGGAAAAAATCATTAATTAAGGAATAAATCTCTCAATCAAAGAGGAGGTGCACATTCCCTAATAATAGATGAGTTTTTTCATGGGTTAGTTGGAATAAATCATGAATAAATCAAGAAAATAAAAAACTGGGAGTTGATTCTTGATCTAAAATTAGCAGTTTTCCCTAAAATCTAGGGATGAGGCGCCCTTCTTATCTATGTGGCCAAATTAGGTGAAATAAAGTGTAAATCAATGTATTAACCAATATCTTGGATTATAATATAGGTATAAACTAATGTAAGTTAGGATTATGGTCCAACACCCCCCTTTAAGGATAATTGTAATGATAAAAAATTTGAGTCTCGACAACTTGCCTATTTTAGGTACTCATTACATAAAAGAATTCCTCATGAAAAGAGGAAAAAGGGAAAACCTTATGGGAAATTCCCCCCCCAAAAAAAGTGGAAAAAAATGTTGAGTGGCCAAAAGTGACCTACTCAGTTGTCTCCACCACTCCAAGCATAGCTCTCCGTTCTGAAAATTTCTTTTTAATGAAGGACTTGGTGAAGATGTCTGCAACCTCAGAGTGTGAATTTGGATCTGAACCAAGTGACATATAGAAATGTATGGGCAGAAAAGGTTCTATGGCATCCATGGCTTGAGGATCCCCAAAAAACAATGATCTAGTCCATCTTGTATCCGCAGGATCACCGACTAGTTCACCCGCATCTTGCAGGGTTTTCTCTACCCAAGTTGGCAACTGAGTTGGAGCAGCCATGACATGCTCCTAATCCTATATATCAGACATAAAAGGCTGCTATTATGGCTGTTCTGAAGTGCTCTAAGAGGTTTCTTACTCCTCCTTATCAGTGACAACAAGCGGTTCCTCGGCAGGGTGTTCTAAAAAATCATGCAGTGATTCTTCTTCAAACTTCACACTTTGAGATAGAATGAACTTTTCAGTGTGAGAGTCCAAAAATATATATCCTTTGAAACCTTCAAAATATCCAAAAAATATGCATTCAACACTTTGAGGCTCCAAATCCTTCCTCTTATGTGTCGGAATGTGAGCCCATGCTCGTGAACCAAAAATACGAAAGTGTGACACTTTCGGTTTCTTATAGGTCCAACATTCAAAAGGAGTGGTGCCTTTGATTGATTTGTGAGGAACTCAGTTCTGAATGTATGCTGCACAATTAATAGCTTCAGCCCATATCTTAGGAGCTAATTATTTCAACTAGAGCATACAATTGGCCATCTCTTTTAAGGACCGATTTTTCCTCTCCGCAACACCGTTCTGTTGTAGTGTATATGGCACTGTGTGTTGTAGTTGTATACTTACATCAATACAAAGTTTCTCCACATATTTGTTGACATACTCCCCCCCATTATCAGTATGGAGTATCTTAATCTTACACCCACAATCATTCTTAGCAAGTGCTTTAAATTCTATAAGTCATTCAAATACTTCCGATTTCAATTTCAAAAAAAATACCCAAGGAAAGCGAGAGAAATCATCTATGAAGGTGAGTACATATCGAGTCTTACTGATTGAAGGCTGCGGAAATGGGCCCGTGATGTCACTGTGAATCATCCCAAGAGGTGAAGAATCTCTCTGTGCCTTCCCTTTGTCAAAATTTTGCTCTGTATGCTTGCCAATAATGCATCCTTGACATACACCTCTTGTGAATTTAATAGCTGGCAATCCTTCTACCATGTTTTCCTTCCTAAGTTGATGCAAGTACTTATAGTTTATATGGCCAAATATTTAATGCCATAACCTGCTGATATCATTAGATTGTGACAGAAATATAGTGCTAATATATTTAGGAACAAAGTGGGAGAAGAAATAAAAACGATAACTGTGATCTGTAATTCCATGTGCAAGCTGCCAGCCTATGGAAATGTTGGTAATCACTGCGGAGTCCAAAGTGAACTCCACCTTCCTTCCAGAGCCGAAATGAGTGATATGATATATCAAGAGAAGATTTTTGGACATCTAGGGAACATGAATAACATTTTTGAAGCATCCCCCTTCAAGATCAACAATTCATTCTCCGCACACCTTTGCGGGTGTGGCATCTCCCAAGTAAATTGGGGATCTGGTGCTTTCTTCGATGGAGGAAAATTCATCTTTTGATGCATCCATATGGTTCAATGCACCTGAATCAAGGATCCAATCTGATGGAGTGGATGTGACAGCCATTAAAGAATGACCATCTCGTGCTCTCCCTCCTGTTCTGTTATCATCTTTCTTCTTTGCATTTTCGGGCACCATGAGATTGTGCTACTACAATTGCTTAGCCATCTCATCGATAGTCTTCCTCATGCAATTTTCTTCGGGATGAAAACCTTTCGAACAGAAGATGAAAAATTTTATTTCCTTCTTCTTCTTCTTACCCTTAGGATCAGAAGAGTTCTTTGAAGACTGTGAGAATCTCTCCTTCTTCGATTCAGGAAATTTACCTCTTCCTTTTTCCTTGTCTTTTCCACTACTCTTTGGAGCATCAGTAGCCGCAAGTGATTGGTTCTTGGAACGCTTGATGGAACCCATTTGGACTAACTTAGCTTTATATTGAGTCAATGCTGCAATGAAATCATTCAATGGAGGCATTTTCCATTTTTCCAGAGTCAATTTAGATGCTTGAAAAGATGACACAAATACAGAATATTCAGGGCCTAGTTTCGAGAGAATTGAAAGGATGAGTTGTTCTTCCCCTTTCGTGACTCCACATGCATTAAGTTCAATGAGGAGGGATTTGAAATTGGTGAATAATTATTGTAGTTTGATGAAATTAATTGGACTTAGGGATATGAGTTCATTCTCCAGTTGATGCACTCTCATTGTATCCTGCTTGCCGAATGGTCCTTCCAATGTGGTCCAGACCACATCGGGAGTAGTGGCTCCACTGACATGAAAGAGGAGATATCTATAAATTGATAGGAATATCAGCCCAATTGCTTCATATAATTTATTGAAATACTTTATCTTCTCCACTGCAACAGTCATTTCTTTCTCCATTCCCATTGTTACCCGGTAAAGCCCTTTGCTTCAGAGGAGCAGAGAGATCTATGTCTTCCATTCGAAGTAATTGAAAGGATTTAGAATGAGTTTTGTGGGATGAGAGAGATGATCCATGGTTTCTTTCTGCACCTATTGATGATCTATACCTACAAATAAAACCATGTATAATCCACTAGATTCAATCTAGCTCTAATACCATGTAGAATTCCTGCAGAAACCCCAATAGATCTAGAATTCTAGTTAAATTAAACACAAACAATTTGCTGATATTCAAGAGATAAGAGAAAGTTTTTGCTCCATAAATCAGAGAATTATATTAATAAAAAATGAATATACATGAGAAACCATCCTCAAAAAGTAGAGAGGAGGTGAATATATAGAATTTCCAACATAGAAATTCTAGTCAAAAAAAGATAGAAATAGCTAAAATATGTGTCATAAGCTAAGGGAGACCACATAGTTTGACCTAGACCTATAAATATACATGTCACACACTCATTAATGTCCACAAGAGTTAAGTGATGTGCATTAGCTCACTTAAGCTCACTTAACTGACAAGAGAAGCAGTTCCAACTCACTTAACTGACCCAAAATAGTAGTTACTAATAATAGTAATGGCAAAAATCATTAATTAAGGAATAAATCTCTCACTCAAAGAGAAGGTGTGCATTGCCTAATAATAAATGATTTTTTTCATGGTGGAGTTGGAATAAATCATGAATAAATCAAGAAAATCAAGAACCAGGAGTTGAGTCTTGATCTAAAATTAGCAGTTTTCCCTAAAATCTAGGGATGAGGCGCCCTTCTTCTCTATGTGGCCAAATTAGGTGAAATAAAGTGTAAATGAATGTATTAACCGAAATCTAGGAGTCTAATCTAGGTATAAACTAATGTAAGTTAGAATTATGCTCCAACATCAGAGGCATGCAAAGTGGGTTGAGTTTATGAAAAAAATTACTTTTGTCATAGAACATATTGTTGGGAATGCTAACAAATTTGTTGATGCATTAAGCAAGATATGTTTGATTCTGTAGGAATTTCAGGTGAAGACCTTGGGTTTTGAACACCTTAAGGACATGTATTGTGGTGATATATATTTCAAGGAAGAATATGAAGAATGTACAAATCCTCTGCTGAGAGATGGAAGCCAGTGGACAGAGTATATTATTCAAGAGGGATTGTTGTGAAAGGGAAATCAATTGTGCATACCAATATGGTCATGAGGGATAAATTTTTGAAGGAAAAACATAGTGGAGGATTGGATAGACATTTTGGCCATGATAAAACATTTGCACAGTTGAGCAATTCATACTATTGGCCAGGTATGAAAACATAAGTGATAAATTTTGTGAATAGATGTAGAATCTGCCAACATGCAAAGGGAAAAAGACAAAACACTGTATTCTATCAACCATTTCCAATACCAGAGAGGCCTTGGGATGCAATAAGCATGGATTTTGTGTTGGGACTCCCAAGAACACAAAGAGGATGTGATTCCATATTTGTGGTTGTGGATAGATTTTCAAGCATGACACACTTTATCCCATGCTAGAAGACCGGTGATGAAACACATGTTGTGAATATTTTCTTTAAGGAATTTGTGACACTTCACGGCCTACCCAGAAGCATTGTCTCGGAAAGAGACACGAAATTTGTTGGTGATTTTTGGAGAATAATGTGGAAGAAGTTTTCAAGATACCAGATATATAAAATATGCAGAACAGAAACAAAATGCTAGAAATGACAAAATAACAACAAAATATCCAGCATAATCTTCACAATACACAGAAATGATATACTAAATAGCAACAGAAATAACACTTTGAATCAGATAGCAATGTTCACAGGCCTCTTCGAGGGGGCAACCTCCAATCGATCAGCGCTCTGTTACAATAATATCCAAGCTAGGTTTCTCATACCCTCAACTCCTATTTATACTAAAAAGAAGCATCTAGAGGAAGATCCTTCTAGAAGCGGAAGCTTCTATTAGGTCTTCTTACATTCGCCTTATTCTATTTTATTGAAAGGTCTTATTAATATTGACCTTTATTAC
>ML783396.1:217505-229660 GCA_009831015.1 Picea engelmannii | reverse complement strand
ATCTAGAGGAAGATCCTTCTAGAAGCGGAAGCTTCTATTAGGTCTTCTTACATTCGCCTTATTCTATTTTATTGAAAGGTCTTATTAATATTGACCTTTATTACATCTGAATACATTGATCTACCTATGTGCGGGTTGGGACCTTAACAAAGTTATAGACAGATTTTTCCTTCAACTCAATTTATCACCCTCGGACAAATGGACAGAATGAGGTGGTAAACAAAAGTTTTGGAAACTTATTGAGGAGTGTGGTTACTGAGCACCATAATCAGTGGGATCAGATTCTATCACAAGCAGAATTTGCATACAATGACTCACCAAAAAGGATCCCTGGAAAGATCCCATTCCAAATACTGTATGGAATGCAGCCCAGGGAAATATCTAAGTTGAGAGACTTGGAACATAGTGAGATCAAGAGCACTGGAGAAAAATATTTTGCTGTAGAAATGAAAAAGCTCCATAGCCAGATCAGAGGATAGTTGCAGAGCTATAACCAAGAGTACAAGTGTAGAGCTGATCAACACCACAGAGAACTTCATTTTGAAGTAGGATATCAAGTTCTCGCTCATATCATGAAAGCAAGTTTCCCTAGGGGAACATATAACAAGTTAAAAATGAAGAAAATAGGACCATGTAAGATATTGAGGAAGTTTGATGCAAATGACTATGAGATTGAGCTACTAGATGATGTGGACATATCACCCAGATTCAATGTTTTAGACCTGTATCCTTACAGGAAATATGACACTGAGGGGTCAAAATATCAAGAGAATATTCAATGGGAGAAACAAATGCCTGTAGCAGAAAAACCACAAATGGAGAAGATCGTTGATCATAGGATCGACAAAAGGAACAGGAGGAAGACCTATTTTGAATATCTGGTCAAGTGGAAGGGACACCCAATAGAATATGTCAGTTGGGAAAATGAAGATGATATCCAAAAGAATGGAAATTTGGTGTAGGAGCTCACGGATAGGAGCCCATGAATTTTTGTCAAGGGGAGTATGATGCAAGAGCATCATTAGCAAGCACACGGAGCAGGACCTCTCAGGGTCTAGGAATCTATATGGAATATCAACGATGGAACTTAGGGTAGATATTTTGAGGCATGCCTTGACTCAGTGCCAAAAAACTATTTTGAGGCATGCCTAAATGATCGCAAGCAAAGTGGGAGTTTCCACTCCTGCTCTAGACTGTGAATGGACTAGGATAGATGTCAAGATAGGTTTTGATGTAGATAAGTAGTCAGGGGGGAACCTTAAGAACCCTCTGAGATAAATAGACGCTATGTACTCCCAAATGAGGCTAGATTCAAGTTAGTAGGATATTTCTAAGTTTTCATTTTTTGTTTTGATTTCAGTTGTAGCAATTTTCACTTATGAATATAACAGAGGAAAATTGACCCAAGGCATGGTGTGGAAATTGTTTTGCAATTCTCTGTTATTGTTCTTTCATGAATGAATGAATGAATTTTGTTATGAGTAGATGGAATTGTGAATGTTAGGATAAGTTTCAATTCTTTCTCTTATGTCGAGTGATGCAAGGTGTGCACACAGGATGCAAGAAGTGCATTGATGGAATCTATTTCAGTTTCGAAGATCAGAAGAGATAGAACGAAACTTCCCTTTGCAAGGAGTGCAAAGAGACTGGTGCAAGCCATGCACAATCATCCTCAATAATTCTAACCTTGCGTAAATATCTGGTGCAAGGGGTGCACAGATCCGAGATTCGACTAAGTGTCGAAGGGACTTTGAAAGAGGTCGAAGAACCAGAAAAGGAGAATGCCAGGAGGGAGAGAGGAATTTTCTTCGAGAAATCTTTTGGATCTGAGTTATCGAAATCCATGAAATTTAAGAAGTTCATGGGAAGTCAAAGTCTTCACGAGACCAAGCTCAGAAGAGATAATGATTTTCCTAACTATGGAGGAGATCCAAGAAACAGACTCACCAGAAGGATAAAGTTTGAAGCCTTTAAATCTTTCAAAAATATTCTAAGTCTGAAGAAAGAATAAGCTCATGGGGAAATATATGGACTATCGGATCAATGTCTAGAAAACGAGGAGAAAGAACAGAGGAGGAAATATATCAGTTGTTCAGTTTTTGCAAAAAATAATCGTAGTCGCCCGATCAAGGTAAAGTGGACTAACGATAAGATTTGAAAGTACACAGGAGGAGTGGGGTCACAAAATTCTGAAATCATTGGAACTGTCCATCAAGGGGGACACAGGGTAAGAGATAAGTGTTTCCCTGACTTCTGACTCAGAGAAGTCAAAGGTAGAGTTATAAGAACTCATGACTCGTGAAATCACGATTTGATCACAGTTGTTGAATGGAGGAGGCAGCTGAACCATAGATCTGGTTTTGTCAGGAGTTCACAACCTATGAAATCAGAAGTAAGAGTTATGGGAACTCATGAAATCCAGGTTAGCGACTTAATAGTGGCCATTAGATCAATAGGAGTGCAAGCCGTTGATTTGGCGCTTTGAAATATAGACATTTTGGGATTCGGGAGTGAGCGCAATTTGATCTGAGCCATCGGATTGAGGGACGATCCAGTCCATCAGATCTGAAGCATTATGAGTTCGAACCTCAGGAGAATGAAGGTGAATCACATCGGGAGTTCCTGATACATGAAATCACTACATGCTCAGAAGATTGGTCTAGGGTCATAGCGAAGGGTCACATCGATGAAGGAGAATATGTTGGTTGTGGAGCCTAATTATATTCCTGATTTAGAGGTCCTTTCTTTTAGTCGTGTTTATACACCATGAATACTTTACACCCTAGAAGTATGTACACTCTTCCACACGGGGGAGTGTAGAGGGGGGTACCCTCTCTGTGGGGTCCGGGGGGGCTATCCCCCCGGTTGGGGGGTTCAGGGGCGAAGCGTCTGAAGGAAAAATTGCCTTGTAAATGTATATTGTAATTTCATTGTAAATATGGATCATTCATTATAAGGTCGTATATCTAATGGTAGAAATTATGTTAGGGTTTTTTTCCCTAGAAGGCAACCCTCTGTTATGAGGGAAATGTATTACAGCTATGCATTATGGTGAGTATTGTATTCTGAGAGAGGAGACTATGAGAGAAATAAGGGGAATTTACAGTGGATTTTGTTGTAGGTTGTATCCCTTCATTTGTTGGATAATAATAAAGGAAGTACCCGACAATTTCTCTGGTGGACGTAGCCCACACTGGGTGAACCACATAAATCTGTGTTTCTATTGTATTGTGTATCTTCTGTGTTTTGTTTCCACATTTGTTTTATTTTATTGCTCTGTGATCCTGTTTTTTCTAACAAATGGTATCAGAGCGAAAGATAACTCACAGGAAAAGAGGGTTCATGTTTCGAGTGGGAGCAATGTCAGAAGAAGGAAAGTTTAGGGTCGAGAAATTTAATTGCCAAAACTACTAGTTATGGAAGATGCAGATGGAAGATTATTTATATCAGAAGGGATCTATTCCTACCATTGGGCACAGTAGAAAAGAAGTCGACGGCCATGAAGGATGAAGAATGGGAGATTCTTGACAGAAAGGCTCTAGGAACGATATGATTGAGCTTGACAGTGTCGGTGCCTTTCACACTAGTGAAGGAGAATATATTGTTTGTGGAGCCTGATTATCTTCCTAATTCAGAGGTCCTTTATTTTAGCTGTGTTTATACCCCATGAAGTCTTTACACCCCAGAAGTATGTACACTCTTCCACTTGGGGGAGTGCAGAGGGGGGGTACCCCCTCTGCAGGGTCTGAGGGGGCTATCCCCCTGGCTATGGGGTTAAAGGGAAAGTGGGACCCCGACGGGGGTTCCAATGCGAAGCCCCCAAAGGAAAAATTGCCTTGTAAATGTATATTGTAATTTCATTGTAAATTTGGACTGTTCATTATAAGGTCATATATCTAACGGTAGAAATTATGTTAGGTTTTTTTTCCCTATAAGGAAACCCTTTTTCATGAGGGAAACGTATTGCAGCTATGCATTATGGCGAGCATTGTATTCTAAGAGAGGAGACTGTGAGATTTACAATGGGTTTTGTTGTAGGTTGTATCCCTTCATTTGTTGGATAATAATAAAGGAAGGACCTAGCAATTTCTCTGGTGGACGTAGCCCACACTGGGTGAACCACGTAAGTCTATGTCTCTATTTTATTGTGTATCTTCTGTGTTTTGTTTCCACATTTTTTTTATTTTATTGCTCTGCGATCCTATTTTTTCTAACAACTGGTATCAGAGCGAAAGATAACTCGCAGGAAAAGAGGGTTCCTGGTTTGAGTGGGAGCAATGTTGAAAGATGGAAAGTTTAGGGTCGAGAAATTTAACGGCCAAAACTACCAGTTATGGAAGATGCAGATGGAATATTATTTATATCAGAAGGATCTACTCCTACCATTGGGCGGAGTAGAAAAGAAGCCGACGACCATGAAGGACGAAAAATGGGAGATTCTTGATAGAAAGTCTCTAGGAACGATACGACTGAGATTCGCAGCATTAGTGGCTTTCAATATTTCGAAAGAAAAGACAACAAAGGATCTGATAGACACGTTGGCTAAACTGTATGAAAAACCCTCGGTGTCTAATAAGGTATTTCTAATAAAGATATTATTTAATATGAAGATGTCAGAAGGTGGGTCTGTTCCAGATCATTTAAATGAATTTAATACGGTTACTAATCAACTAACTTCTGTAAAAGTGGACTTTGATGATGAGGTTAGGGCTCTTCTAATCTTGTTCTCATTGCTAGAAATATGGAACATCTTGGTCATGTCTATAAGTAACTTCGTCTCTGGTTCAAATACTTTAAAATTTGATGATGTTGTTGGTGTTATCCTTAGTGAGGAAATGTGACGGAAAAGAATAGGTGAGACATCAGGTAATGTGTTGAACATGGAGAGAAGGGGAAGACAAAAGGATAGAGGAAAGGGCTCAAGGAACCATGATAATTCTAGGAAGGGAAAATCCAAATCCATACTTGGAAAGATAGAGTGTTGGAATTGTGGGAAGAAAGGACATCTGAATAAAGACTGAAGAGCTCCAAAGAAACAAAGAGATGGACAACAGGAGAGAAATCAAAAAGAAAATGTAATAGGTGATGTGTTACAAGATGCTTTGATTCTTTCTGTAGATAATATTTATGAGTCTTTGGTAGTATATTTAGGGGCTTCATTTCATGCCACACCCCATAGGAAACATTTTCTAGATTATGTTCAAGGTGATTTTGGACAGGTTCATTTGGGTGATGATGCACCATGAAAAATTGTTGGAATGGGAAAGGTAAAAATAAAGCAACACAATGGAAACCAATGGTTGTTGAAAGAGGTAAGACATGTTCCAGATTTAAGGAAAAATCTAATTTCAATAGGGCAGTTGACAAGTGAAGGTTTTTTATCCATATTTACAGATAAGACGTGGAAGGTCATCAAAGGATCATTGGTGATAGAAAAAGGAGAGAAGGTAGGTACATTATATTTATGTACTGATAATACTAACCTTTCTATCTCTTTAGCTTCTATAGGATTGGATACAACATCGTGGAATCATAGGCTGGGACACATGAGTGAGAAGGGTATGCAGATAATTCACAAAGTAAATTTGTTACCAGATCTTAAACAAATTGATTTGGACTTCTGTGAGCATTGTGTTTATGGAAAACAAAAGAGAGTTAGATTTCTCAGAGTTGGAAAGGAAAAGAATAATGAAAGGTTAGAGCTTGTGCATACATATGTATGGGGACCATCTCAGGTATCATCTCTTGGTGGCTCTCATTATTATGTTACCTTTATTGATGATGCAACTAGAAAAACTTGGGTTTATTGCATTCGACAAAAATATGATGTTTTTGATACTTTTAAGAAATGGAAATCTTTAGTTGAGAATGAGATAGGAAAAAGTTTGAAGTGTCTCAGATACGATAATGGAGGTGAATATTGCAACAAGGAGTTTGATGATTATTTTTCATACCATGGGATTCATAGAGAGAAGACAGTTCCAAGAACGCCACAAGAAAATGGTGTGTAAGAAAGGATGAACATGACAATCATGGAGTGTGCAACGAGTATGAGATTGCATGTTGATTTTCCTTTATAGTTTTGGTTAGATTTTGTAGATATTGTTGTTTACTTGATAAACATAGGACCTTCAAGCTCTTTGGATGGTAGAATTCTAGAGTAGCAATGCACAAGAAAAAAGGTAAACTATTATTTTTTGAAAACATTTGGTTGTGAAGCATTTTTCCATATTGATAAAGAAAATAGAACAAAGCTTGAGTCTAAATCCAAGAAGTGTATCTTTATTGGATACGGTGTTAATGATTTTGGTTATCGATTATGGGATTATAAAAATAACAAAATCATTAGGAGTAGAGATGTCATATTCAATGAGAAGGTCATGTACAAAGATCAGTTGCAAGGAAAGAAAGAGGAAGAGGAAAAACAAGAATACACAATGCTTGATGAGATCACTGAAAAGGAAATTCCAAAGGAACCGGAAAATCAAAATGTACAACAACAGGAGAAGAAGGCACTTCAAACACCTACAAGTGTTGTTCTAAGATCTACTAGGTTAAGTATACCCCCTGAATGATACCCTCCTTCATTATATTATTTATTGCTGACTGATTCTGGTGAACCAGAATGTTATGAAGAGGCAATGTAGGTAGACACCAAAAAGAAGTGGGAGCAAGTCATGAAAGAGGAAATGGATTCCTTGGAAAATAACCAAACTTGGGACTTGGTTCAGTTGCCTGCGGAAAAAAGAGCATTGCATAATAAATGGGTGTACAAGTTGAAGGAAGAAGATGGAGGAGAAAAGTGGTACAAGTCTAGACTTGTTGTAAAGGGGTTTGCATAAAAGAAAGGTATAGATTTTGAGGAAATATTTTCTCCTATTGTTAAAATGACTTCAATTAGGACTATTTTAAGTCTTGTGGTAGTAGAAGATTTGCATGTTGAACAATTAGATGTAAAAATAGATTTTCTCCATGTGGATTTGGAGGAAGAGATTTATATGCAACAGCCACAGGGGTATGAGGTCAAAGGGAAGGAGAATTTGGTATGTAGGTTGAAGAAGAGCTTGTATGGCCTAAACCAAGCTCCAAGGCAGTGGTATTTGAAGTTTTACAAGCTTATGAAAGAACAAGGTTATAGTAGTTGTCATTCCAATCACTGTGTTTATTTTAAAAGGCTAGAAAATGGAAGCTATATTATCTTCCTATTGTATGTAGATGACATGCTTGTTGCAGGGTCTAATATGCAGGATATAAATATGCTCAAGAAGAAATTAGCCAATTAATTTGTGATGAAGGATTTGGGTGTTGCAAAGAAAATCCTTGGCATGAGAATAACAAGAGACAGAAAAAATAGAAAATTGACATTGTCTCAAGGTGAGTACATAGAGAAGGTGTTGGAGAGGTTTAGAATTCATAATGAAAAACCAGTTAGTACACCTTTGGCCATCCATTTCAAATTAACTAAGGAAATGTGTCCTAAGACATAGGAGGAGATAGAATACATGTCTAGGGTCCCTTATTCATCAACAATTGGCAGCTTGATGTATGCAATGGTTTGCACAAGACCAGATATTGCACATGCAGTGGGAATTGTGAGCAGGTATATGAACAATATAGGTAAAGAACATTGGGAGGCAATAAAGTGGGTTCTCAGGTATTTGAGAGGTATTGCTACTCATGCATTATGTTTTGGAGGTTTAGACACTTTTCTATAGGGATATGTTGATTCAGATATGGCAGGTGATAAAGATAGCAGGAGGAGCACCACAGGGAATGTTTTTACTATAGGTGGAACAACAATAATTTGGATTTTGAAACTGCAAAAAGTTGTTGCACTTTCAACAAAAGAAGCAGAGTATGTTGTTGCTACAGAGGTTAGTAAAGAGATGATTTAGCTACAAAGGTTTATGGAGGAATTGGGATAGAAGCAGGAGAATAAAAGGTTGTACTATGACAGTGAGAGTGCAATTATTCTTGCAAAGAACTCATCCTTCCATTCAAAGACTAAGCATATACAGTTGAGGTACCACTTCATATGATCTTCCTTGGAAGATGGACATTTGAAGTTGGAAAAGATACACACTAGCCAGAATCCTGCAGACATGTTAACAAAGGGAGTAACCAAAGAGAAACTGGGCTCCTGCTCAATTTCAGTTGGTCTTCAAGAATGAATATGAATATGAGAAATTTTTCAGGTCCAAGAATATTGAGAGTCTAGCATATACAACAACGATGGAGTTGTTGAGATCAGTCTCCAAGTGGGAGATTGTTGGTTGAGGAGCCTGATTATCTTCCTAATTCATAGGTCCTTTCTTTTAGTCGTGTTTATACCCCATGAATACTTTACACCACATAAGTATGTAAACTCATCCACGCGGGGGAGTGCAGAGGGGGGGTACCCCCTATGCGGGGTCCGGGGGCAAAGCCCCTGAAGGAAAAATTGCCTTGTAAATGTATATTGTAATTTCGTTGTAAATATGGACCGTTCATTATAAGGTCGTAGATCTAATGGTAGAAATTATGTTAGGGTTTTTTTCCCTAGAAGGAAACCCTCTGTTATGAGGGAAATGTATTGCGGGTATGCATTATGGCGAGTATTGTATTCTGGGAGAGGCGAATGTGAGAGAAAGAAGAGGAAATTACAATGGGTTTCGCTGTAGGTTGTATCCCTTCATTTTTTGGATAATAATAAAGGAAGGACCTGACCATTTCTCTAGCAGACGTAGCCCACACTGGGTGAACCACGTAAATCTATGTCTCTATTGTATTGTGTATCTTCAATGTTTTGTTTCCGCATTTTTTTTATTTTATTGCTCTACGATCCTGTTTTTCTAACAGAATAGAGGGGCTAGCACGTGCTAGGCTCCAGTCAGGATTTCAAAGGTCGAGAGAGTCAAGGTGACTCACATGTGAAGACCTGATACACAAAATCATGAAACACCTTTTGAGTTAGGCAAGTGGTCATAGTCATGGTCACAAGAAGGAATGGGCGTAGTCATAGAATACCTAGCGCCTAATTTCCATAGAAGTTGAACAACGCTTAGGAGAGAACCCATAGGTCTCATACAACCTGTGGCTTTGGAGAAAGGACCTGTGTAAGTGGGTTTGGGGTATATAAGAGACCTGGAGAGTTAATCAAACTCAGTTTCTTGATCGATCCTATACCGCGAGGTCGCACAACCCTTAGGAGAGAAAGGGGGTCTGCAGCACAATTAAGCCATGCTAGGTACCCAGATACAAACGATACACTGAAATAAAGAGAGGAAAGAGGGAGAANGTAAAAAAAAAGAACTGACAGTTGCTAGGAAACTGTGTCCTTCACTCTAATACAACTGCATAGAGAATGGAACTTATGCTCAGTGAAGGTCTTGGTGAAGATGGCTACCATATGTTCTACTGAAGGAAATAACTGCAGGTCGATGATCCCCTTGTGTACTAAGTCCTAGATGTAGTGCATGTGGATCTCGATGTGCTTCATCCGCTGCCTCTGAATTGGATCTCTACAGAACTTCATAGTGCTCTAGTTTTCACACCATATGGCAATCAGTCGATGAAACCGAATGCCCAACTCAGTGAAAAAATGTTGTAGCCACATAGCTTGAAGGTTTATGTTAACTACCCCTTTGTACTCTAGCTTGGATTAAGATAGAGAAATAGCAGCCTACTTCTTGCTCGACCAAGAGATAGGCCCAGAACCGATACTAAGTGAGTAACCATATGTGGAATTGGGATCAGTATTATGGCCAGCCCAGTCAGAATTAGTGAACCCGATGAGGTCCAACGTAGAGTCTATTGAATATTGAATCCCAAAGGTGATGGTTCCATGTACGTATCAAAGAATATTCTTTGAAGCCTTCCAATGCAGCTCATGCAGATCCTGTGTGAACTTGGACACTGCGACAAATACATAGGAGAGGTATAGCCTAGAGTGTGTGAGATACAACAAGATCCCCACTAATTGTCTTTACAGTGTGTTATCAACCATTGCGTTGAGGAAAATACATGAAATGATCTTACTCAAGCATTTTCAGATTTTTCATGGCTAAATAAAAATAGACGAGAATATCACCCTATGTTTATATCCAACAAAAATAACATCCTAACTCACAAGTATTAATTAGGAGTGATTAGGCTAGTCTTTTATCAATAAAAAGCTTGCTGGAAATTTACTTGTATGCAATTTTATGAACATATTAATTGCTGAAATAAATGTAAAGACATAAGTAAAGTCACCAAGATGATAGTCAAGATAGATGAGACATAAAGCAATCCTTTATCTCATTCCAATTCACCAAAGAGTAATTTTATTTACAAAATCTCATACAGAAATTTTAGACCAAAGTCAAACTTAGACATCCATGATGGAACATACAAAAGTACCTCTGAGATAAATCCAAAACTGAACTCTAAAAGTTGAATCAGCTTGCCACATATTTTTTCCAACTCGACTCTACACAATAGCCTTTGTCAGTCATGAAAACTAATTAAAAAACAGACAAGTCTACACAGACTATCAAAGATAGATCAACACCTCTGAAAAACAAGTGTCTAAATGATGTAATTCAGCCATGAATATTGTTGTCTACAATAATACCTTGTTATCATAAAAGGGAATTAGGCTTGTGATGAATGAATGAATGAAAACTAAACTATCTCAACATAAAATCAAAGAGAAAACCTTAGTGTGCTTCTCTTCTATCCTCCTCTTATTCCTCCCTTTCCTTTTGTCTTTAAGCAAATCAAAATTGGTTGAGGTAGTTGAACCACCTCATTAGTTAAGTTAAATAAAGATTCAACCAACTTTTTAGTTAGGGGGGGAAAGTAATAATCATAATAAGGGTTATAAATAAATAATAACTAGTAGGTGGGACCCCTTCTGACTCCCTTTAGCTCATAAAAATCATAACATAACTAGTTAGTTAAGAAAAGCAAACCTCCTTGTGGCTCCCATCATTATATTCACATTTGACAATTTATCTCGTGATATTTGAACTTTTTTTCAAAAGAAAGTATTACTCATATATCCAAAAATAAACATGTTGTCCAAAAATTCCTGAAGTCAACTTTCATCAACACTACATAAAATAAAAACTCAAAAACCATATTTCCGACTCTGAGATGCAATCTTACCTTGATTTTTACTGTCACCCTTTGATTTTCCTGAATTTGGCTTTGAATACAATGAGACTTTAGGCCTAATCTCACTGATCACGTGGGAACAATCGTCCCTCAAATGCATCTGGGAAGACACAAAATTGTCAGATCCATTAGAGGGTGAGGAAGGAGCAATTGTGGCTTTTCCTTTGTCAAGGGCATGGTGGGCCTCGGTTTTCAACCTTTTTCTAGCATGAGAGGACTGCAATGGTGAGTGGGGGGCATCTTGGACAACTGGGTTAATGGGCATAGGAGCAAGTAGGGATAATTTAGGCCATCCATGATGGTGGTAGGCTGTCGAGTGGGAAATCTCTTGCCATCCATCATTTTCAGAAACCTCGAGTTGCAATGAGACATGAGGAGGCACAGGGATATCAGGGGCTTGCAAGACTTGGAAAGGGGGCCTTTCAGGCCTGGGTTGGACCACTCCTTTCCCAATCCAATTGAAAAATCCGGCCTGAAACAACTAGCCAAGGTCTTGTGATTCAACATCAAAATGTATGGAGAACCTTGGCCTTCTTGGACCTCTGTTCCAATTACCTCTCTCTCTATTTCCTAGGCCATGGCTACCTCGACCAAAAAAACTCATTATTGCATGCATGATTGATTAGAAAATAGTCTTTTTAATAACCATACATGAAAACTCTTAAAAATATGAAATAGATTTGGCTCAGTAATGTATCAGACTCATGCAATCCAATTCATACAAATTGTTTTACTATTTATCAATGAGCATGGGGGTTGTTAAGAACCAAACATCAATATAGCATAGAAAAACCTCAAGAAAAGTACTCAACGCCTTGAAAAAGAGATAATATAAGATAATAAGCCTCTTCGAGGGGGCAACCTCCTTTTACGCCACTTAAATTTTCAAGTACAAGATGATTCAAAATGAAAATGTCTCCTTGGTATATATAGGAGACTAGGAGGTTTTAATGGCCTAAAGCCGACATAAATAAAATAACATTACTAATCTAAATCACAACTAATGGCCTAAAGCC
>ML783396.1:197502-212821 GCA_009831015.1 Picea engelmannii | reverse complement strand
TGGAACACCTTCTTGAGACTAGCCAATAGGACTAGTCAGATACCCTATCTTACACAAGGTGTATCTATAAATTTAGGATGACTCAGAATCTTCACTTTTTATCACAGATAGAAAACTAATTTCTGTAAGTGGCCCCCGGATTTTAGGGTCTGAAACGTTACATAAAATTGTTTATAGCGAAAATTCCTCAATGACTCATTTCAGGATGATTCCATAACCCTATCTTGTACATGTTGTATCTCCGAAAGTATAAGGCCTCAGGAGCTGAATTTTTAACCCAACGTACCTTGATCCGTCTACTAAAAACCCTTTAAGCCGTTTCATCTGAAACATTGTAGAAAAAAAATTATAGTGAAAATTCCACGGTGTCTCAGATGTAGCAGCGAAACCCCAAGACCTTGAGCTCTGATTCCATATGTTAAGAACCAAACATCAATATAGCATAGAAAAACCTCAAGAAAAGTAATAAACGCCTTGAAAAAGAGATAATATCAGATAATAAGCCTCTTTGAGGGGGCAACCTCCTTTTACCCCACTTAAATGTTCAAGTACAAGATGATTCAAAATGAAAATGTCTCCTTGGTATATATAGGAGACTAGGAGGTTTTAATGGCCTAAAGCCGACATAAATAAAATAACATTACTAATCTAAATCAAAACTAATGGACTAAAGCCGACATAAATAAATTAACATTACTAATATAATATGCCCCAATTAAGTGGTAATGAGCCAATATTAGGGCTTAACAGGGGTGCATAAAGGGTCCTGGGATATGTGAGGGGTTTGTATTAGCCAAAACATGATATGATTAGGGGGGGGAAATAGGGTTACTACTCAAAGACAAAAACAATCAACTGCAAACCAAAGAAAACATCATTGTAGTTCAACCAAGACACTGCTACTGCCAACTGCTTCAACACAAAAAAATTCTTTACTGTAATCAATTTTAGAACAGGGAGCAAAAAATGAATGTGGGAAGGTGATGGAGTTGTAATTAGAGAAAAGAGAAATAATGGTGGGGAAATGAGAGCGGGTATTGTTCATAAAATTAATCAAGTAATCCATATAATCATTTTGTCAAAAGGAGATACACCAACCAAATGTTCATTGTGACCCAATAACAATTACTATGTATTAACTAGTTCAATGTTCATAGTCAAAGATCTAACACAGTGCCATCAACAAGACAATATCCATTCCACAACAATATGTAAGGGAGTTTTGTTCCTTTTATTTATAATAATTCTCAAATGCATAATAGTAACCATTTCTTCTATGTTAATCATCAAAATCAACCACTGCCGACACATTACTTCAATCATAAAATACATTCAAAAGTTGTGATTCAAAATTGTAATGAAGTTACATTGTTACTGCAATTGGGCCTGTCATTTAAAATACATGATATTCGTTAAACATACATAGTGGACAACCAACCCAAAAAATTCAGATTTAAATTGGAAAATCCTTGACTCGTCATTTAAACAGACAAACAACAGCCACCATTCCAGCACATGCTATGCACAAAATAATTCAAACATGAAAGTGTAACTCTGTGACTGTACAATCCCAATTCAATGTGACTCTAAATAATAAAAATGTTGGGTTGTCCATCCAACACAACAAGATAGCAACACCATGCTTGACTTTATAATATAAATAATCAAATTACAACAAAGTCGTACTTAAAACTCTGTGACTATCTCTAAGTGTGCAACCCAAAATTATCCATATCATAAGCAGTGGGAAGCCATACCTCGAACACCACGGTTTAAAATTCCCATTTGAAAATTCAAGTAACACAGTCACAGTATCATTTACTCAACCAACCGTGTCAATCTATCAATTTAATACAATATTTCTCAGATTAATCCAACTGCAATAAAAACAATGTTGTGTAAAACTTGGGCTCATCCTTGATGGCACAATCAAATAACCATAAAGAAAATAATGGATTGAATTTCCATAGTGATACCGGTTGCCATAACCATTTGGCCCAAAAAAAATCATAGTTACAATGAACATTTATTCGTGGTGTAGGAACACCACACATACAAATGCATTATGTGCGTACATCATTAAACAATTGTAACCAATGCCAAGTTTAACATCTAAATAATCTTCAATGAAAAAGACAGTGACTATGTATCAACCCCAATCTTCAATAAACCAATTCAATGTTGATCCCATACTTGGACTGTCATAACAATCAACAACCGACCTAATATGTTGTGGCAACCACACATACCCATGCATCGACATGAAGCGAGGCTATGACTTTCACAATTAAAACAATACTGG
Source organism: Picea engelmannii (assembly GCA_009831015.1). NCBI lineage: Eukaryota > Viridiplantae > Streptophyta > Pinopsida > Pinales > Pinaceae > Picea > Picea engelmannii. The sequence goes on along the minus strand of ML783396.1, from coordinate 210,519 downwards.
GTTATCAAACACAAGGAGAGAGATTGTGTATTTTGAACTGTCCAAATAAAAATAAAGGGTTTATCCATTGTAATAACATAGGTAGTGACTAGATACCAAAACCAAAATGATTGTCACATGACCAACTGGGCGAGCATGTACTCAATTTTGTTGACAATACGCAACCATCCAAAAATAACCAATAGTAAACATGAGAGACCACATCAGTCTTCTCTATCAACCATCAGACTTGTAGAGTTAAGGATTTTCTCTGTGGCCAACATAGGGAGACCAGGGCTAACTCTTCTCTATGGTGAAAACATCCAAGACCAATGGTGTATACACAGATAACACCACAACTTATTATGTGGATAGTTTGATGAAAACCTATGACATCATAGGCTATAACAGAGGAGTGAGGCTCTAATTTGGCCTAGTAATGATACTTAACACACGCAGGGTCTAACCCTCGTGGCTCTCCAGTCAAACAACAACAACGTTGAGGTGAATATAGGGCCGAGAATAACAAAATAACCCAATGCACGACCATTAGTAGTTAAAAAAAAACAATTCCCAAGTGGGCATTGCACGGTGACACAAGCACTTCCAAACATTAAGCCCCATAAAAGCCAAAGACTGGATAGAACGATACGAAAGCGTGAAGACAGCCATCCACCCAAAACCAAAAAAATACCCTCCAACTAAACCAGCAAGGATAACAGAGAGCCCTTATGGCTGCAAACACCTAGGATGACCAATAACAATATTGCTTCAACCTTATTATAGAGAAATCCATCGACGCTTGATTCTAAAATCACAATTTTACACAGTTGCAATACTTAAATAAATCACAAACCAATACACCTGATCCAATATCCCTTTCATAACCAAATTAGACTCATGAATGGCCAAAAGAATAACATACCTGTAATCAAACAGCTTAAAATGTGAGTTGACCGAGAGGTTCCTCTCTACTAAGAAATCAGAGCATAACCACAACAACAAGGTTGAACAATAGCCCGACTAGGGTGGCAGCCAATAGAAGGAATAAGGATGACGTGTAGTAAATGCACGTCACCTCCATCCACAATTCATTAACTCCTTAGTACATGCCAACAAGATTTTCATTAACACCATTAATCAGACCATGTATCCAAACCATCACCCATTAAAACCAATAGCACAGCCCATCCCAAGATTTATGCCATAACATAATGACCATTACATATGACTTAATTTATCATCTTTTCAAATGCGCCACCCACATATTATCCTTCCAAAACATCCATATGTGTATTAACCATATAACTCAATCAAATTTCATAACCATTAACCTATTGTTATGTCAAGTTATGACTATTAAAATTCAATGAATGTAGAGTAGCATATAGCATAATTTAAATTCTTCCCTTTGCATTTGTAACATTGCTTTTCATTTCTTTCCCATTTCTCGTATATGTTATTTCTAACATGTTTATTGTGTAGGTGTCTTAGTAATAGATCCAATAATAGATAGCAGTGATAACAAGGATAACATAGGCCGTTGTGAAATAAAACTTGAACCTAGAGCAACAGAAAAACCACAGAACATGACTTATCCATCACCAATAAAACAAGATTATATCACCATTTAAGCAGTGTCAAACAGTATCACAACATCAAATAAGCACTATATTTGATCTCCAATCTACAAGGGGGTCCCACCTACTAGTATTATTTAGCTTTAATAATAATAGGCCTTAGCAACACTTTGCGGGCAAAACTCCGTTGTGATTTTAATCGTCAACAAACTAGCAAATCCATAGGGAATTTTGTTTTCAACAGATTTAGAACTCATAACTCATGGTTTCACAGACCAAGAAGAACATGTCAAGAATATATAACTAGGACGATTATGCAACAGGGGGAAGTGATTGGATTTAATGGAAAGATGATCGGGAATTTGGGAATAGTTCATGAAAAATGTTAAGTATGAGGGTTTTTTTTACCACTCTATGCATAATCATTTGACCGGGATCTTCTCTCACTTTAAGGAAAAAAAAATTTAGACTTGCTCTTAAAAACTCAATCGACGAAGAAATGGCAAGAAGAAATAGGCGATAACAAATTTTTTACAAGACAACAATGGAAATATATAACAATTTCCAGGGTCCTTTAGAGGAGACATCATAAAATATGTGTAAGCTTGATTGTTATTGACTAACAATGCTTTGCAGGAATTTCACTGTGGAAGAATCGATCCAACGTCCTATATTGACCAAATTAACTAAAATATGATAGGAAACAAAATCATGACAGAAGTAAAAATGGAGAAATTAAAACAATAGAAATAAAAGACAAAAATGCAAAAGCGACAAGAATTCTTTTTAAACAGAAAGCATAAATCAAACTATTGTAAAGAAAAAAAGAAAATAGCACAGAAATGAAAGCAGAGCTAAGTTACTAATATACAGAAAATCCACTCAACGTTAGAACTTTTGACGTTGGTCCCTCGCAATATTTCAAGTGAAGATTGTTAGTGTTGTAGGAAAACAATTTCTTCTATAAATCCCTCAAAATGTAAGAGTTAGTGTCCAAGTAAAAACCAATTTGGAAAGGACCCAACACTTGGAATTCTAATGTAATTATCAGCCCCTTGACATACACGATTAAATCATCAAGATAAATATGGAGACTAACCAATTCATCGAGAGTTGCGTGTATAGGCATTTTAAAAGCAGTACTTGCATCAAGTAAGCCGGAAAGCGAACATTTGTAAGACATAGTATCACAATTAGTAATAGAAGTGGTTTTGTGAACATTTTCCCCTTTTACCTTGATTTTATTGTAACCCAAAATTTCGTGAAGTAAGGGCTTCAATTGTAAATATACAACCTGTTGCAGAATTATTCCTATATTGAGTGGGGAAGAAAGATTTCTCATAATAGTCTGAATGAATGTGCGAAGATGAATGCAGGTTCTAATATGATCTATGGTATTTGAAGAAGATACCCAATTTGGGACTCATTCAGGGTGGACTATAAAAATAATGCTAGGCCTTAAGAACTTTTGCAACTCCCTTTAGAATGTTTCTTTTAATGTAGAGTTAAAATTTCAGTTTTCTTGCCTAGCTAGTTTCATATTATGTTGAATAAGACCAGGATCAAAACCATGAAGATCCTCATAAGACCAAGCAAAAACATTTTGAAATCCACCGTGTGGCTCGAAAGACCTCATCTCTTCTTTATCATAACATTGGACATTTATTTTAACATTCGTTGAATATTCCGGTGTCCTAATGTTCATGGAGATGGTTTCAACCGTCTTCTTTCGTAACTCCTCTTCTTTATGTTTTTATTTATTTCCTACATCACTTGATGAAAACGAACTCTCAAGAGGAGTCAAGCCCTCAGAAATTTTATTGTTTTTTATGGATATAATCTCCTCGATATTAAAAAGTTCATATTGAATGAAAGAGAAAATGCTATAATTGTTAGGGAGGGCCTGCCAAGATTCTACATTGTCAAGGACATATGGGCAATATAAAGATTGAAAAAAATCGTCAGGCATGTGAGGTAAAAGTTGTTGATTAGGAGAAGTTGCAAAGATAGCTAACCGACCATCCATTGAATTCAACTCCCTCTTAACATGAGCGATTTTGAAGGATAAAAGGTTCGAGGTAAGTGCCATCTAACATCCCCGACCACCCAGGCCGGGCCACGATACATGAGAGAACACTTTTGTTCTCTCTATGAAACATACTGTAACATACCCAACATCCAACTGAGCTATGCCACATAAATTTTTCACACTACATGCAATTAAAACATACATACACACAGATCTCTTGCAGAAACATATATATAAAACGTAAACATACAAATGCATTTGTAAATGCATGAATTCACACGGAAATAATAGTAAACATATACATGCAGCATATGTGGGAAATACCCATAAATATAAAGACAAATATAACCACTCATAAGATAAAACCATAAAAATAAACACTTAAATGACAATGTAGCATGTAAATTTATCACACAATTGACACTTATCCTGGTAAGAATATCATTAATTGCGTGCAGACCTTCCATGAACCTCCCATCCTTAGACCACACTTTTCATCACCCTCGGCAGTGGGTCACCCCTGAGCTTGGACTAAACTCCACCAGAGTAAAGGGATTCCTAACCAGGATAATGGTTCATAGACAATAGGAAATACTCTATCACAGGTGCCTACTCAAAATAATAGTCTGCAGTCCCTCATTCCCCACATGCATGTCCCACCCCAGGAAGTGTGCCCCTTCTCTGCTCAACAGTCCTTCGACTGCCCCACTTCCTTTCTAGGATTCAACAACAAGTCAGACAGGAAGTCTCAGAGCCCTGTAGCTGCAGTTTAGCACATTCAAGAAATCAATTCCCAACAATTCTCTCACCCAGAGAATTTCTCACGGGCTTGAAAACCCACCTCTTCAATATCCCACAGGCCTGACAACCTGTTTCTTCGGTCCATCTCCCAAGATAACCAGCTACACAAACGAGTATGGCTATGGATCCAGGTTCATATACAATGACAAGAAAGTATGCAAGATAGATGACTATGTGAGTGAATTCTCATGGTATGGCTCAATGCATGACTCGATGATGGAAGAAATGATGGAAAGAATGTCGGAAAATGAACTAAGTCCAAACAATATGTATGCATGTCTCCAACTTGACACTTGTCATGTTGGGAGCTACTTTGGCCCACTTGTCCCCAACTTTGGAACTTAGGATAAAATAATTATCGATACTTTATACTTTAATAAATATTAATATAATATTCCTTTTTGGCTTAAGCTCCCTAGATTATCCCTTTTCCTTAACATTTAGCCCCACCCTTTCCCTAATGAGTGGATTTTAGTCCCCCATACTCTTTTATCATGGTCAGTTTGCACGCAATGATGTATTTTATATTAATGATGATACACGTACAAAATGGGCGCACTCGTCTTTAACATTTAGGCTCTCTGACCTAATCAAAACATAAGCATCCTAGCTTATAATAACTATCTCACCAGCCTATAAAACATAGCATATACTCAAAGGTTCGTTGGCCTCAATATCGCGCGCACTTAAAATGTTGTGCATAGTATCCTGGAATGTGCACACTTCATCATTTTACTGTGTAGTACATGCACGCACTATGCCATGAAAGGTGCATATAAAAACTATATCAAACAGCTCACCAACTTAAGTACATTTGCATTTACATTTACAATTGGGTTTGGCCTAGGGATATTACAATCCCCTCCCCTTATTTATGCATTGTCCTCAGTGCATTAGGTAAACACATACAACAAAATTTTCAAAAATCCTCAAAAAGATGCGTGTATTCTGCTCACATTGCATCCTCATTGTCTAAGGTAGTGTCCTCAGAACTGTACCAGGTCCATTGGACCTTTACAATCCCTATGGCTCGATTCCATAGCTGTTTGATTTTCCAGTCCAGAATGCGTACTGGATGCACTTGGAAAGTGCCTTCTTGATCCACCTGGATCACATTCCAATCAATAACATGATTAGCACCAGGTATATATTTCTTGAGAAATGATACATGGAATACATTATGAACATACATAGATGCAGGCAATGCAATCATATAAGCTACTGGACCAATCCTCTATAGGATTTCAAACGGCCCACAATAGCGAGCTGCCAACATGGAACAATTTCCCAACTTCATAGAATTTCTATTGGCTTTCACTTTAAAAAATACATGATCTCCCACTTTAAATTTCCTGTGAGTTCTGCCCTTATCAACATAGCTTTTATTCCTATCTTGGGAAGCCTTTAAATTCTGTTTTATTTTCAACATTTTCTCCTCCATTTCTCTGATTAAATCTAGTCCAACCACTGCTCTATCTGCTAGGTTATCCAAGCTTACGGGTGTGTTGCACTTTCTGCCATAAAGTGCCTCAAATGGGCTCATCTTTAGAGATGTTTGGTACCCATTGTTATAATAAAAATCTACTAAGTGTAGGTAGTCTTCCCATTTTGATGTTTTATCCATCACATACATCCTCAACATATCCTCAATCACTCAATTCACCTTCTGTGTTTGTCCATCTTCTTCTGGATGATAAGTTGTACTAAAATTCAAATTTGTTCCAAATCCATTAAATAATCCTTTCCAAATTTTTGAGGTAAATTTTGGATCTTTGTCATACACAATTGTCTTGGGGATGCCATGTAATCTAGCAATTTCCCCCATATAAACATCAACAATGTTGGCTTCCTTGTGAGTGAGATTAACTTGAATAAAATGGGCATATTTAGTAAGCTTATCCACCACTACCATGATAGAATCATGTTGCTTGCTTGTTTTGGGTAGTTTGGTGATGAAATCCATTGTTACAACTTCCCATTTACACTCAAGAATGGGTAATCGTTGTGGAAAACTAGCTAGGTGTCTATGCTCAGCTTTTACCTTTTGACATTCCAAACATTTGGCAATAAAATATTCAACTTATTTCCTCATGCCTGGCCAATAATATTGGTCCTTGACAGCTGCAATAGATTTTTGATAACCTGGGTGACCAACATAAGGTACATTATGCATTTATCCCAATATCATATTTTTCAATTCATTAGAATTTGGTACATAAATGATGTCCCTGTATATGAGAATTTCATCATTATCTAGCTTGTATTCTTCAATTTTCTGTTGCAAATTACCTTGCTGTAATTTTGCCACTAATTCCTTGTATTGCAAATATAATTTTCCAGCCTCCAAAATTTTGTCTTTCAAATCTGATTGGTACATGCTAATGGTTGTAGCATGCAATTCATGCACTCTTCTGTTGATTGCATCAACCACTTTGTTCTCTTTCCCCCTGATATGCTTTATATCAAAGTTGTATTCACTTACAAATTCTAACCATCTGCTTTGCCTAGCATTTAGAGTTGGTTGATCAAATAAATATTTCATACCATTATGTTCTGTTCTTAGCTCAAACCTCTTCCCCATGAGGTATTGTCTCTGTTGGTGCAATTATTTGCATAATATATTGCCAAACATAAATTATCAACCAGGATTCCTAATCAGTAGAGTTGATGCACTATATGTGCCTATAACAGATAGGTTCCTATGTCTGTTTAGTATAGATTAGATAAGAAAACCATCAATAACAAAATACTCTAATTTCAAAGATAACACTCTTCACACAATTCAGAAATTAGAAAGAAAAACTTGCAATCATGCACTCAAAATATTTTGCTTAGATAATGCCTTGTCCATTTACAAGATCATGAAGTGGAAAGATGGAATTTGAATCTCTTATTTGTAGCTATTATCCTTAACAACAACTAACAAGCAAATATGGGCACACTTCAACAATAGTAGAAGATAAAGATCATAGTAAAACACTCAAGAAAACACTCAATTGAAAAGGCTCTCACTCACATAACAGATCTGTTCATTATAGGCTCATGAAAAGAAGAGATGAAATCAGATCTTGTTCCCTATAGCAATTGAAAACAATAATCAACAATTCACTCTTAAACAAAAAGCAATCATAACTCTATTCACTCCAATCAAACCAGTGTAGTACAGAAAATAGTCAATGTAATTGAGAGGCTTCATTAAATGGTGCATGAAGGTGAGAGATGAAGTTTGATCTTATTTCCTATAACAACTCACTTCAAACTTGCAATAAATTCTTATCTAATTCTGCACACACTTCAAAATTCAATTGACGCATCACAAACAAAAATTTAATACAATCTTACAATCTTGCAATTACTTCATTCCTACACAGGAAACATAAGTCTTAATGAGATATTCCATTTTATGGCTTATGTAATGTGAATGATGGACTCCCAACTGCTCTTGTGCTGCCACACTTTGCAATCAATTCTAATAGTGAAATCAGAAATGAAATCAAAACAACAAGTACAGAAAAATAAAAATCTATACTAATAATTTACAATGAGCTTACCAAGCTGGATCGGTGGGCCCTTGCCGATGCCAACATGGAAGATTTCATATCATCATATGCTAAATTCTAAGAGACACACATGATCCTTGAATTCAAACTTCCATTCATCTTCACCGAATGAATTTACAAAAGGAGTTGGTTCAGAAATCCAATTTCCAGCATACTAATTTCTCTCCTTTGGCCTAGAGCCATCACTCAATTTATATGATTTTTACATTACAAATTTGGATCTAGACAATCCAATCCAAATCAAAACAATTTTCCATCAATGGATGTCGAGTACAACCATTATCTAATCAAGAAAATGGTGTTCCCACGAATCTGGGCATGATCTTAGAATTTTTGGAAAATTGGCAAAGATTGAGGATGGATCGTTCCCCTTGATCTGGAGGTCCACATGTGTGCGATATGGAGAATATGGCTAACGATTCCTAATGAAAACACCTCTCTGGACAAAACCCATGTCCCTAAATTTTGAGATCCATCGTCATAGGCCAGAAACTCCGGGTGAAAATCTAGTACTTGAATGTTGGTACCAAAATCCTGTAGGTAATCATTTAGTACCGGAATACACATAGTCACACTGGTACTAGAATAGCACAAGATGGTACCGGAATAGAACAGGGTAGTACCGAATCAATTTTATGTGGTTTTTTTGGTACCAAATCAATGTTTCTTAAGATCAAATGATTAGGATCATGCAAAATCAACTATTTTAATCGAATTAACTCAAGAAAATCAAACAAAACATGGCTTAACCATAAGTTACCTCTCCATGTACATGAACAAGGTCATTAAGTGTATCTATGGAGGTAACGATCAATTTTATACTCATAACATAGGTAAAATAGGCTCGGATAGGGGTTAATAGAGGGTATTAGAAGTGTCAACATGGAGACTCAACATTCCCCCATGCTTAAGTCATTGCATGTCCTCATGCAACAATGATCTTCAAAATTTCACAATTGATGATACTCTTCACTCGATCAAGAAATCCTTGAAGTTAAGTCTTATCCAATCTATTTTCGATCAAAGGTAGGAGAAAGGGTTGAATGTGACTCTAATATAATTATAGGAAAGTGGCCAAGAGTTTTCAAAATGACTTTGACTAATAGGCCTCCCTGGATAGATTACCTTTTAAAGTAAAAGTGATATAGAATAGATTTTAGATCTCATTTGAAGAGAGGAACACATAAGAGAATACATCCCAAGATGATTAACTCGTTTCTTATCCAAGTTTTTAGAGATGAAGCTCTTCTTATTTAGGTAAGGTGAATTACATATATTGAGGGTCCCACTTCTCATGCAAACCTATTTATTTTAAATATAGAACTCTAAAGTGGATACTTGAAGGTTCTTAAGAACATCATCCGAGAGATATAAAGGTCATCTCCTAGCCTTGATTTGATAATGCTTCAGAATGATACCCAAGGGTTTTTGTTCAGTTTTAAGTGTGCCACTTTATATTTTTCAACTCCCTTTACCCGGCATAGCCCTGCTACCAGCAAGCCTATTCAGTACCCCAACAGGCCTGTTCAGTACCCTAGCGGGTTTACTTGTACTTCCTGATACTTCCTTTTTATTATATTACTCAAAATATTTAGAATTATGTATATTTCTCATTGACAGTTTTAGAGTATAAGGAAGGCAGGTGGTACGAGAGTGTTTTAGAGTTATCAGGCACATAATTAATTATTTGCAAGTATCCCAAGGGTGACATCATTCACATTCAACTTAAATCCCAGCTATTCAATGTATAATCGAATATCTCGGATAATGAATAAGAGGTCCCTCTAGTTAATCATATTAGGGTTCTCATACAAGTTCATTGAGGTTTTTCAAGGGCAGTCCACCACATGAGGTTTTCATCAATACCCCCCAAGAAAAACTTGTAAAGACAAACTTGGATAAACACTTGTTTGAATCAACTAGGTTAGTATTTGACATAATGGTGTTACCACTTTTCAATGGATATTTCAATTAACAATCACTTCTTCAAAATGATGAGGTAATAAAACAAGTGCACCCATTATCAGATAGAACTAAATGTGAAAAATATCTTCTTTAAAAGATAGCAAGGATGATTCATTTAGTGTTGAGTGTAGAAATATAAGAGGAAGATGCACATGAGAGTAAAAATAATTCAACACAAGACTTAAATGATCCTTGATATAAATAACATGAAGAGATTAGCCCATACCTCCAATTACCTAAAGTGAAAACAATGTTAAGCATGTGACAAAGATCATATCATTTTGGCATCAGTACCAGATAAGTAATGCAGCAGGTTTATGTAGTACCGGAATAGAAAAATAAAAATAATTAATAGGGGGAAGAAATAGAGTGACGATATGTATACGAGGGCCTGTAGAAGTTCATGGTAGGTAGTGTGCAATAATTGAGAGTAACCATATGTTTATTGCATAATTAGTCTAATTTCTTTAGTAAAACGAAAAATGTTGAATTTATATGTCCTAGTACTTAAATAGAGCAACAAAACTTGAAGATATCATTAGAGCTACCAACACCTTATTACCAATACCAGATCACTTGAGTACCAGATGAGCACAGGGTTATGACCAGTACCAGAATAGCGCATAAATGTTGTTCAGTACCGGATGAGCGCAGACCTAGTGATTTTGCAACTTTTGTAGGCTGCACCTTGTAGAAGTAGATGGTGTTTTCTAGGGTTCTGGAAGAGGACTTGTGATCTTATTCAACTGAAAACCATGTAGATGGAACAAATACCAACACTAGATGCAGGAACTTTGATTTTGCATAAAAAATAATGCAAAGGAATTTGGTGACTGGGATGTAAGCTTTGTGACAAGAGGGTATTATGTAATTGGATGACCATATGTTGAGATTTAGAACCCTCCTCTTTTATAACAATGTTGATCACTGCTCCTGTTGGCACTTCCTTTTTATTAGAATATGAACCTAACTACTATTATTTCAGCAACCACTCCCCCATGCTTGAGGTTTCGCATGGCCTCATGCAAACAATGTGAGATGCTAAAAAATTGATGCTCAGAGGGTTGCGAACATCTCCTAAAAAACAAACCAATAGAACCAATTAAAACTAGATTTGTATTCATGCTTACAAACATAAAATTTAGAGAAAGTGTCAAAAGTTGAATTACATCTATGAATAAAACAGTTTGGAATTAACATTCAATTTCATTTTCTATTAAAAATATCACCTAATTAATCATCCTTGTGAAATAGTGGTCTTAAAATAGATAGGTAATGATAAAGCATAAATGCATCATTTTTAACAACGTAAGGAGAAAGAAGAAATAGATCGTGAAGAACTCCCTTAAGTGTTATCTTCTATTGACAAGGATGCCTTCTCCACTTTTGAAACCTTTCCAGTATTTTGTGTGCATTCGGAGGATGGAGAGATCCCCTTCTCATAAGATTCCAAACAAAATTATCATAACTTTAAAAGAAATCTACTATCGGAACAAAATATCTTAAATTGATTGCTTAATTAGTTTTTGACATTCCCATTTATGAAAAGTATGAAAAGTAAGTTGCATTGCAACATTTATTTATTTATTTACTATCCTACTCTAATTAAATAAAAGAAAATGTCCTTCAAGTATAAGAATACTTCCAGTGAAGCCATGTGTGTAACAGGGTTAGAAATATATCCATACTCAGGTTTAAAATATAACTTTTAATGCATACGAGAGTATGAAGGACCGACTCTTTGATGATGAGATCAAACAATAATGAAAAGTAAAAGAGTAGTGTGACCTAGCAACTAATTGGAACCATATTTCAATAGGATCAAGATATTCTCGTTTCCCTTCTTTGTTTAGGTCACACAACATGTCATTTTCCATGGCACACAGAGTATTTTCTTCAAGATGATTGGTCTCTGAGGGACATACAAGATCTGTTGAGAGGCATGCTAAGAACTCCTCAATATCAGGTGCCAATGGTTTCTCTTCATTGCATTCTATCCATGATTATTTAGTCTCCTCACCAAATTGACATGAGGAATCTGACGGGACTTCTAAATCTTCTTGTGGAGAGACAACTAAATTCTTGACTGTTGTCAAGATACGCTCTTCCTGAGAGGTGGATATCCCAGCTACTGCTAGAATGTGGGAAAGTTCTTGGAGAAACATTCTTCGAGCTCTTGATCATCCTTGAATTACTCTAGCTGTTTGATGATCCCTGTCTCACAACACAACTTAGTACTCATGGGTTCTTACAACACCCCAAAAATGATTTATCATGAAAGATTTGAATATTAAAACTAAGAAATTAAAACTATTTGCAAAAATAAAACACACCAAACCTGAACTCCTTGCGTTACTGGGACCTTGCTGTCACCAGGTTATCGGTTCGCACAAGTTAGCCCATCTTGAAAACACAATTTTTCATAAAGAAAGGAAAAACACACATGTATTAAAATACGAGAGGACATGTAACATCCCGCTCTGGCGCACTGAGACCACTTATTATTTGAGGACACTTGTTCGCAAGTGATCTGGACCCTTTTTGATGTTAGACCTTTTGTATATGATTATGATGTGATTGACAGATGACATGATGTATTACTATTGATGTAGATGGGTGCTATTGACTCAGTTTTGTTGAGTGTGCAGGGTTTTTGACCTTGAGGATGCGGAGGCATCGGTAGACCCCCTTGGAATCCGGACTGAGTCAGGGAGTGTGCTTTTGGGTTGATATGTTTATTATGATGTTTTATTTGATTGATGATTTGATGACGACTTTTATGACATGATTATTGGTGATGCAGGCTGATGATAGCTTGTCGGCTTGACTCACATATGGAGTAAAGGGGCCACACACGATTGCAGAGAGGTTGAGAGAGAGGGGTGGACAGCAGCCCCGCCACCGCCTGCTAGCACTCCCACCGTGGCTCGAACTATAGGTTAACGATTACCTAGTTCGAGAGGACCCACGATGCCGTGAGGGCCGACTGCGACAGTCTCTCACGATGATTCTAAGGGGCGTGCAATAAGGCAGGGGCCTTATTCCTTAGAGCCCTTAGTCTCCTACTAGCTCACCTGGCGGAGTATTGACTCCAGGGGTTATA
>ML783396.1:140858-197269 GCA_009831015.1 Picea engelmannii | reverse complement strand
AAACCCTAAGCCTAAGACCTTCTAGGAACCGGGGGGAAATTTCAGTGTGGCCTTAACTATTGAAATTAAAAAAAAAAAAAAAAGGAAAACAAAACTCAGACCATCACCCTCTCTTTTTCCTTGCCTACTTATTAAAACCATCCTCCATCGCCTGGATCTTCTAGTGTCCATCTCCCTTATACTTGTCTAGCTCACTTTACCACATCGCCATCCCTCCACGTAAGTCCTTTTTTTTCATTTTTGTAAAACACTTACTTTTCCCCTATGCTTCTTCGCCATCGCCTAAATCTCTCTCTTTAATCCTGAAAATACAAATACTTCAATGGTAAATTAAATAATGAATGCATGCTTCCTAATAGAAAAATGAAAACATAAATATATGTATGTTTATATTATAAACAAATTTTTAACAAATGAAGTTAAGCATGTGAATTATAACAAATTGTAAAAGTTATATTTGTATTATAAACAAATTTAAAAAAAAATGAGGAGCGCTCANGAAAAGAAAAAGGGGGAAAAAAAAACAAAAAAAAACCTAAGTAAAAATAGAATTAGGGTTTGAGGGGATAAAGGGAGGGGAGTGAGGAAAAGAAGGGGATTTTTTTTGGGCGGAGATTGGATTGCTATGCAGAGAAAGAGAGACTGACTGATTTTCTGGTAGGAGTTGGGAAGCCTCAGCACATTGTGAGTGGTAGCTCAGCCTTGGAGGCGAGATGAGGAGCTAGTGACTCTCTGGTTGTGGGTGGCCCCTTTGCGTCTCGGGGGGCTGAGGGGGAAGAAGAGTACCCCTAGCGTTTGGCTGGGAGGTACCGGTGGGTTCTTCGTAGTCGGCAAGCAGGAGCAGGAGCGGTAGGAGCAAGCAACCATTGTGGCAAGCAAATAAGGCAAAGGTATGTAAATCTCTGGCATTCTATCTTGCTGTGCTTGTTTATGATCTGTAGTTTTAATGGCTAATGGGAAAATTGGTAGTTCCAACGATTATGTTGTGAATCGGGTTCTAATATGTAGATCTATGGTTATGATGTAATTGTAGTTACCTGGTATATCTGGGTGTGATTGCTTGAAAAGAAATAAGAAAAATATGTGAGAAATTGCTTAGGGTTATCTCAGCATGGAGGGTCAAATTTATCTGTGATCTGGTGGTCTCAACCTGCGTTCTTCTTCAGTGGAAATTCTTTGTGGTTACAGTTGATGAAGGATTTCAGTTATGGCAAGGATTAGATAACATGAAGGACAGTGTAACTGGTTCTTGCTCATATTCCGGACGGTGTAATATTTGTTTTATATTCCTTGTTCTAGTCTGCGTAACATTTATATTAACACTATGAAGGGCTTGAAAAATTCATTGCATGACTGGGTGAGATAATAATTGTTACCCTCCTGACTGTATTAATGTTTTACGTTATATCCCTGTTCTAAGTCTGCGTGACCTTTACATTATCAGTATGGATGGTGTGGCTTAATCTTTTATTTTGTTCCCGAGCTGAGTTAATGTATTTCCTAGTCGGCGAATGGTTGTAATGGTTTGGAGGGCGTAAATGTAAAATACGACTGTGAAATTAAAGTATGAGCGAAATTAGACGGGTAATAACCATTACTGTTCGCATCCGGGACTGTGTCAAGTTATTCACCAACCTGGGCAGGGTAGCATTCGATTCTGGGCATTTTAGCCACGGGTTTGGAGCGTCTGAGCTTTATTCTGCGTTTTAATGCTTACCGTTGCAGTCTTACGTGTTGCGTTGGCTGAGTTTGATGTACCAAAGACATTTGCTTCCATTTTCGGCGTTTAATGTATCTGTTTTTCATATGCTGCGTTAACCTTCCCTTTCAATAAGTGCATTTCATTTCTAAGGCTCCATGATTAAATTAAGCGGTGTTCATTTTTAGCATTTAATTTAGGGTTGCATACCACCGTTTAAGGAAATTTTTTTATTAGTTTGCAGTGTTGTTGTTCAACAACGCTGTTTCAATAATTCTGTCCCATATTACTCTCCTGGCTCGTTAACACTGTCCAATAGGCATGGTCTACGGACGGTTAGGATAGGGTTAAATTATCCCCTTAGTAATGACCGACCTGACCAATAATACTTGTTGAACATCGTCGCTCAATGGCATGGCTGCGTCCATTACCCTTGGGTCCTCCCTCAGTTCTGGGCAGTCACTTCTGCCCCTTCGCTCCAATCCCTATTGGGCGTATAAACTTAAGCCGAACCTTCAAACTCCTACCCATAACTGGAAACGAAGGTTGGCCTTACCTTTACTTTCCTTAAATAAAACTCAGGACAGAATCTTCGCCCCTTTTTGTTGCGGGTGTGTAAAAAGGGGGAAAACTGACTGGGATTCCAGATCTACGCGTGGGAAAATTCGCTTAATCCTTGGTAAGTTTTTTTTTATTTTCAGCATTTACGGTAAACGTCCTGTGCATTGAGACCGGAGTGAGGATGATAACCTAGAAATGGACTTGATCTAGTTATGATTTCTCCTATCCAAACACGCTCTTAGTTTAAATTTTAGACCTAATGTTCAAATTCCAATTCAACTCGTGGCTTGACCTACGTGTTCAGATTTCGGCTTGGTATGACTCGCCACCCGACATATATTTTAATTATTTTAATGATGCCATCGAGATGCTACCCCAGGGGTAGCGCCACTGTAACCTAACCTCTGCCATCTCACCCTCGTTTGCTCAACTTCCACCGACACCGAGGCTGCGCATTTAACCTTTACGCGCTAAGGTCGTCCACCCGTTGAATTTGTGATTGGATGTTACTGCGGTTCTAGCTACCTGCGAGAGCACGCCACCGACCTCTAGATTCCCGAGATAAACCGCCATGAATAATCACCACCGGAGGAAAGCTAAAGCACTCCTCACTGGCTGGTATTTGGTCGAGAGCTATTAAAGGGGTTATCAATTGATTTAAATTTCAAATGTTTATTTTAATGTTTAACTGTTTATTGTAATGCTACTTTAATGATTTAATGATCAATAAATCTAAATGTTTTTTTTTTCATTTATTAAAATGTTGATATTCGAATGTTAAAGTTCATCGATTTAAAAGTTTATTCAACGTTTAAATGTTTATTCCAAGGCTGCTTTAAATGATTTAGTTATTCAATATATTTTAATTGAAATCTCAATTGTTAAGGGTTATAATCAAATGTTAACAATTCATTAATGTTTATTTAATGTTTAAATGTTAGTTCGAATGTCACTTTAAATGATCTAATTATTCGATAAATTTAAATGTTTATCTCAATGGTTAAAGGTTTGTTTCGAATGGTAACTTCAATACTTTACAATGTTAAATGATTAATTGTTTATTGCGGAAGTTGATTTAGTATGTTAGTGTAAGAGTCTTAAGGGTTCTTTGATTTTAATGTTTATTCAATGTTTAAAAGTTTATTCGAATGCTACTTTAATGGTTTAAATATTCAATATTGACCCTACCACAGTTAGGCCTGGGGATAATTAGGGTTTGGGGCATTTGTTATTGCCGTGATAATATATGGCCCTACCATAGTTGAATTGGTTAAATTGAAATAATTATGTGATTTAATTGAAATATTAGCGCTGGAGGAATTGCAACGTTAAGTATGTGATTCAGTTGCCACATCATTATTACTAGTTGAAATGTCTATATTATTTAATTAATTGTTATGCGAGAAGAATTGTAATGGTACGTCATTGTTTAATTGCAATTGGAATATTCATTTAATTATTTATAATGATGTCGAACTGCGACGTCATTATTGTTTAAATGAAGGCACTAATGACAATGTTCAGTAGCGCTGCTCTTATTTAGTAAGGTTATTACAATTATGGTAGTAATTGGCAGACAGGGCAAGTTTTTATGGAGGTTGTAAAGGCTCAAGGGTTACCCTTAGGGTATGATGTCATTGCGCATTATGGCATTTATTAGTAAAATGAAATGCGTCATGCTTATTGTTGTCCCTGGTCTCGTAGTACTTGGTGTTTTGTATTGCGTAGGCTGTCCGTGTCGGGCGGGATGTAGACTCCTCTTGTAGCTTAGTATTTGTGTCTGGGTGTAATCCGGTGGAAGGAATCCAGTGCCGTATCAAGAGTCTCGGGCTGTTTAAAGGCACAGTTCCACTCTTGCGACACATTGTGAGCTGTATCAGTAGTCTCAGGCTGTTTAAAGGCACAGTTCCACTACTGCGACTCTACTGTCGGATTCCTTCATTCGGTGACAGTATTGTGCCTAACCCCTGGTGTCTGTCTCTGCCTACAGTCGTTAGTTGCCCGCCTCCTGTTCGGGGCATGTGCTTCTTGTGTCCCTGATATGTCGGTCATCTTGATTGTGTTCGTCTTACTTGCGTCTGGTTGTTTCGAGTGTTGACTTAGAGTCGAGGGGGTTGTTTCTTCTACACGCGCACACACTTGACCTACAAAAAAAAAAAATTCACCGATTGACTGAGTAGATGTCCTTAACTCGGAGGGTTGTTACAGGACAACCTAACTTTGGAGAAACCCCACCTAAGTGGATGTGTGAGCTCTTCCCTCATGTATTACCATCTTCTCTCCGCCCTTACATAATCCATAAAACCAATCCAAAACCATTAAAGAAATCTAATCCAAATACTACCTATTACCATTTACAACTCCCCGACAACGGTGCCAAAATGTTGGTGCAATTATTTGCATAATATATTGCCAAACATAAATTATCAACTAGGATTCCTAATCAATAGAGTTGATGCACTATATGTGCTGATAACAGATAGGTTCCTATGTCTGTTTAGTATATCTTAGATAAGAAAACCATCCATAAAAAAATACTCTGATTTCAAAGATAACACTCTTCACACCATTCAAAAATTAAAAAGAAAAACTTGCAATCATGCACTCAAAAGATTTTTCTCAGATAATGCCTTGTCCATTTACAAGCTCATGAAGTGGAAAGATGGACTTTGAATCTCTTATTTGTAGCTATTATCCTTAACAACAACTAACAAGCAAATATGGGCACACTTCAACTATAGCAGAAGATAAAGCTTGTAGTAAAACACTCAAGAAAACACTCAATTGAAAAGGATCTCACTCACATAACAAATCTGTTCATTATAGGCTTGTGAAAAGAAGAGATGAAGTCAGATATTGTTCCCTATAGTAATTGAAAGAAATAATCAACAATTCACTCTTAAACAAAAAGCAATCATAACTCTATTCACTCCAATCAAACCTGTGTAGTACAAAAAATAGTCAATGTAATTGAGAGGCTTCATTAAATGGTGCATGAAGGTGAGAGATGAAGTCTGATCTTATTTCCTGTAACAACTCACTTCAAACTTGCAATAAATTCTTATCTAATTCTGCACACACTTCAAAAATCAACTGATGCATCACAAACAGAAATTTAATACAATCTTACAATCTTGGAATTACTTCATTCCTACACAGGAAACATAAATCTTAATGAGGTATTTTGTTTGATGGCTTATGTAATGTGAATGATGGACTCCCAACTGCTCCTATGCTGACACACTTTGCAATCAATTCTAATAGTGAAATCAGAAATGAAATCAAAACAAGTACAGAAAAATGGAAATCTATAATAATAATTTACAATGAGGTTACCAAGCTGGATCGGTGGGCCCTTGTCGATGCCAACATGGAAGATTTTATATCAGCAGATGCTAAATGCTAAGAGACACACATGATCCTTGAATTCAAAATTCCATTGATCTTCAACAAATGAATTTACAAAAGGAGTTGGTTCATAAATCCAATTTCCAGCATACTAATTTCTCTCCTTTGGCTTAGAGCCATCACTCAATTTATATGATTTTTACATTACAAATTTGGATCTATACAATCCAATCCAAATCAAAACAATTTTCCATCAATGGAGGTCGAGTACAACCATTATCTAATCAAGGAAATGGTGTTCCCACGAATTTGGGCATGATCTTAGAATTTCTGGAAAATTGACAAAGATTGAGGATGGATCGTTCCCCCTGAGTGGGAGATCCACACATGTGCGATCTAGATATTCTGGCTAATGAGTCCTAATGAAAACACCTCTCTGGAAAAAACCCATGTCCCCAAATTTTCATATCCATCGTCATCGGCCCAAAAATTGAGGTGAAAATCTAGTACTGGAATGTTGGTACCAAAATCCTGTAGGCAGTTGTTTAGTACCGGAATACACATAGTCTCACTGGTACCGAAATAGAACAAGTTGGTACTAAAATAGAACATAGCATTACTGAATCAATTTTATGCAGTTTTTTTGGTACCGGATCAACGGTGCTTAAGATCAAATGCTTAGGATCATGCAAAATCAACTATTTTAATCGAATTAACTCAAGAAAATCAAACAAAACATGCCTTAACCATAAGTTACCTCTCTATGCACATGAACAAGGTCATTATGTGTATCTATGGAGGTAACGATCAATTTTATACTCATAACATAGGTAAAATAGGCTCGGATAGGGGTTAATAAAGGGTATTAGAAGTGTCAAAATGGAGACTCAACAATCTCCATTTCTTCAAGGCATGCACTATGGCTACCAACTCCAAATCATGAGTGGCACAGTTTCTTTCATGCTCCTTCAACTTCCTTGATTCATAAGATATAACAAACCCATTTTGACTGAGGAATCCACCAAGTCCTTCCTTACATGCATATGTGCATACAATGAAG
This sequence comes from Picea engelmannii, assembly GCA_009831015.1. Lineage (NCBI taxonomy): Eukaryota > Viridiplantae > Streptophyta > Pinopsida > Pinales > Pinaceae > Picea > Picea engelmannii. The sequence goes on along the minus strand of ML783396.1, from coordinate 190,601 downwards.
TCTTCCTTTGGGTCTGCAATCCTTATTATTGGAGCACTTGTTATTAATTGTTTCAAGTGTTGGAAACTCTTTTCACAATCCAATGTCCACTGAAAATTCACACCCTCTCTTTGTAAGGAATTGATTGGGGGTTTAATCTTTGAGAATCCTTTAATAAATCTCCTATAGTATCCTGGAAGGCCCATGAATGATTTGACCTCTGTCACATTCTTTAGCGTTGACCATTCTCTAATGGCTTCTATCTTTTCAGGACCCACTGTTATTCCATCCTCTGAAATGATATGCCACAAATAATGAATTTGATTTTGATAAAATGAGTACTTTATCAATTTGGCATACAACTGATGCTCCCTTGATACTTGCAAAACCATCCTCAAATGGTGATCATGCTCTTCTTATGAATTAGAATATATAAGAATGTCATCTAGAAAGGCAATGACAAACTTGTCTAAATAATCTCAGAAAACACCATTCATTAAGCACATAAAAACAGTTGGTGCATTTGACAACCCAAATGGTACCACTATGAACTCATAATGACCATACCTTGTCCTTAAGGCGGACTTGCTGATATCTTCCTCTTTAATCCTTCCCTGATGGTATCTTGACTTGAGATCCATCTTTTAAAATATCTTTGCATCCTTCAATTGATAAAAGAGATCATCAATCCTTGGCAAAGGATACTTGTTCTTTACAGTCACTTTATTCAATTGTCTAAGATCAATGCACAATCTTAATGTCCAATATTTATTCTTCACGAACAAGACTCGGAAACCACAAGGTGACACACTTGGGGCATATATACCCCTTCTTCAGAAGTTCTTCAAGCTGCATGTGCAACTCCTTCAACTCTTGTGTACTCATTATGTAAGGATTCTTTGACACTGGAGCTTCTTCATGCACTAAATTTATAGAGAAATCAATGTCTCTCTTTGGGGGTAGTCCTAGTACCTCCTTGAACACATCTTCAAACTCTTCGAGGACTGCATGATCTTCCAAATTTTTCGCCTTATCTTTAGATGTCTCATCCATATGGGCTGCAAATATTTAGCACCCTTTTCTGTAACATTTCTTCAGCTGCAATGATGAAATTTCTCTGATAGTTACTACCCTGGGAATTCCCTACACTTTCCTTGGGCTCCCTTCCTCATCCAAGCAAGTGAATGCATTGTTATGATAGTCTAGTATATCATCATGTTTTTCCAACCAATCCATCCCAATTAGAATTTCATAGGAACCTAAAGGCAAGATGTTCAAATCTTCCCCAGTGTTCATTCCATTCATGTCCATAAGACATGAATTAACCATCTCATTAACTTTTCTTTTGGCTTTGGTAGCCAACTGCACCAACCAAGATTTCCCATGCTTGCTTCTTAGCAAATGCAAACTTTCCACCATCTTAGGATCTATATAACTATGACTATCTCTTGAATCAATTAAAATAGCAATGGTTTGGTTGTTGATCATAACTTCCACTTCAATCATGTGTGACCGATACTCTGATTTCTTGTTGTCTAGGGCTGCATAGATCCTTGTTACATTTCTGCCCATGTCCTCCATTGTTTCAGCTTGTTGTACATTGTGGACAGTCCTCGCTTTTTCGCCTTTGTGAGGGCAATCTATGAACATATGATCTCCTTTACAACCCCAACATTGAATAGGTGGTTTCCTTGGCCTTTGACCCCCTGTCTCAATCATTCTGGGTTCTCTAGAAGTTGTTTGTCCCTAAGTATTATTTTTGAAGAATGGTGTCTTAGTTCCCTTCTTCCTCTGATACACCTTGAATTTCTTTTTTTCTTCCCAAGATTTTTGGAAAGTTGGCCTTGATTTTTGTTGATCATATAGGCATTTATACCACCTTATGGTTTCCTCCAATGTCTTGGGATCATCATACTGCATTTTTTCACTGATAAATGATGGCAATTCACTCAAATACCTCTGAATCTTAACTATCTCATCCTTGATGAAAGAGACATACTTCAGCAGTTCTAAAAACCTTCTCTCATATTCATCTATGGTCATACATCTAAGCTTGAGTTCAAAGAAATCTTTCATTTTCTTTTCATAGTATCTCTTATTCAAGTATTTCTTCTCAAAATACTTCTTGAATTCTCTCCAAGTAACACTTTTCTCTTTAATGTGTTGCACCTGCACAAGTTGATCCCACCACATGGATGTCTTTCCCTTGATTTAATAGATGGAAATTCTTTCTTCTACATGAGATGAATAATTATGCAATTGAAAATACTTTCTCATGCCCAACAACCATGTTTCTACATCTTCATCCTTCTTGTGCTCAGCATCAAATGAAGGAGGTTTGATTTTGTTCATTTCTCCTCGCAGTTCATCCACCCCAAAAATCTTATGCTTCCTGACATGGGATGGACTTGAGATTTTTTGTGATATCTTATTGGAATGCCTCGAGTAGTGGTGGTGATGTCTACTAACACTTCTTGCTCTTATTTTATCATCAAGAAACCCGTGACTTCTTGATTTTCTTGAGCCACTCTCCTTATCCAAATTTTTTTCTATTTTGTTCAAGCTATGCAATAAATTCATGTTGAAGTCCTCCTGCTTCTCCTTGGCTCTCATAAGCCTTTCATTATTAGCTTTATGGATTTGGAAATACTTCTACAAATTTTTAATGGTCTCTACCATATTCATGTTTTCATCCCTTCCTTCTCCATGTCCATTGGAGTTTGTTCCTTCAATGGCCAAATGGACATCCATCCCTCTGATCTCATCTTCCTGGATGCAATTCCCCTATGCTTATTCCATTCCTATGGACTCTATCTTGATCCCAATCTGATCTATTTTTTGTTAATTCTGCAAAATGTGCAGCCAACAAAACTTTGTCAGGCTAACTGTTTCAACAATTTCATGAAAATATGAACCATTTTGGTTCAATAATATATCAGAATTATTTCTTATGATTTCCTGAAAAATTGAATGCCCAGAACAATTTTCTAGGTGGATAATTATATTCCACTATCCAATACCTTTCCAACACCTTTTCCCATGCTCAATTTTGAGTCTTGAGCATAAAGTTATGGCTATTTGAAAATTTCCCATTAATTTTTCTGTTCATTTTTCAACTTGGTGCAAATCTTCACTGTAATTATGAAATTTTGCACCTAATTCATTGGATTTTTCATAGGATCTCAATTGGGTTTATTCATATACATATTATGGACACTCTCTCCAAGTTTCACCTTTTTTTGAGCTCTTGGATGCTAGTTACAACTTGCTGAAGTTCTAGGCAAATTTGTGTTTTTGGTCTGGAATGTTACAGGTACCTTCTTTGCCATTTTAAACACTTTTATCATGCCCAAAAATTTATTTCAGTTCTAGGAATGTCTTCTATGTTTCAATATATTTCCATTGACTACTCCTGCGCCTGAATCTGATTCAGGAACAGAAATTTATGGCTCTTTGAAGCTAGCTGGGTCTTAAAATTTACCCTCCATTGTTTGTGTTGTAACTTTCTCATAAAAGCTTTGTTTGATGAACGGTTTACACCATTATAAATCTCTCTTCGAGCTATTTTATTTAAGTTGCGGATACACAGTGTGACTTGTCACACTCTGTTCTCATGGTTTTTGCATTGCTAAAGACGTTGTTAAGGGCCTCAAAAATGCATTGCAAAAACATGACGTTCAAATGATATAAAACGTCATAGAAAATCGTTGATTTTCTACTGTTGTTCACCCTCCAGATGACTTTGCGCACAAAAATTTCAACCTATATGCCCATATTTATCATGCATAGCAACACCACAAGATAAATCATTCTTTGTGCACCTATAATCATTGTGCATCACTTCTCTGTCGCGCCAATAACTTGTGCGCACTACTTTTGTGTCGCGCGCCAATAGCCACCGCGCACAATTTTGGTTCTTACACTATTACCCATTGCCCGTAATTTTTGTATCATGCGCTGGTATTCTGCGCACATTTCACTCTATACGTTGCACCATGCCCAAGTTTAGTATGCCCCCATTGTGCACCAATACTCTGCAAGCACCACTAACTAAACTGTCACGTGACAACATATACCCACATTTTGTGTGCACCAACCCGAACTCCTCTTCTCTCTACCAATACTGCGCACACCAGGCATGCCAGTATTATGGGTGTGCACACCACATGCAATTTTTTTATGCATGCATCAATCAATCCACACCGCGTAATGATAAATTTATTGCGCGAACTTGCACACTAACATTTTTCCATGTAGTGTCCATTTTTTACATATCACAAGCTTTTTACTGTGCAACATGCATTTTTAGTGTTCCCACCTGTGCACCTTCATTTTTATGTGCATCAATTCCTCGTGAATTCCACTGCAGAAATTGGGATTTTTTCCTCAATTTACCATAGACATTCTACAACTATGAAATTTGTTCAATTTCACCCTGATAACATCAATTCAACCTCTGTAACAAAAAATCAGTGTGGGTTTGACATTTCTGGAACGGATGTTTCCCAAACTCAAGTCAGGAATTGAGAATTTTTAATTATAAAACTCGCTCCAATTGTCATGGCTTCACTGTAACTTCAAATTCGACCCATTCTAGATCTAAATTTGCTAGAACATATATTAAATCAATAATATCTCACCAGTTGGCCGAATTTCTCCATTTTCCCATCCATTTAACCACAGAAATTGAGGCTTTTCCCAATTCCACGTCATTTCTTCTAAATTTTACTATGGACTCTCTACAAACTGAAATTTGACCACGTTGAACTCAATCCTCTATGAAATTTCACTTCAACTCAACTTGCTCGGACAATTCACGCTCAGTGTTGAAAACTAAAGCTTTGATACCAGGGATGATTTTAGGGGCTAAATTTCGTTCATGGGCTAATTTTCCATGGTTTTTCAAAAAATGAGATTTGCTATTTTAAAAATGATTCGCCCAAATTCTATAGGAAACAATTATTTTACCTTAAAAATCGCCAAAATTTTATTAAAACTATATAAAATACTTAGAAATTTGAATATTTTTAAAAAAATATCGCCAAACATTTATTGTTGACATGTGAAGGATTAGTAATATTCGCCAAGGTTTCTACATTTTAAAATAAATTTCCATACTTAAAATCATCCATGTTTGATACCATATTGTAACGTCTCCTTCCACCCAGGTTGGGCCATGATACATGAGAAAACATTTTTTTTCTCTCTGTGGAACATACTGTAACATATCCAACATCCAACTGATCTATGCCACATACATTTTTCACACTACATGCAATTAAAACATACATACACACATAACTCTTGCAGAAACGTATATATAAAACGTAAACATACAAATACATATGTAAATGCACGGATTCATACAAAAATAACAATAAATGTATACATGCAACATATGCGGGAAATACCCATAAATATAAAGACAAATATAGCCATGCATGAGATAAACCCATAAAAATAAATACGTAAATGACAATTCAGCATGTAAATTTATCACACAATTGACACTTATATTTGTAAGAATATCACCAAATGCATGAAGACCTTCCACAAACCTCCCAACCTTAGACCACACTTCTCATCACTCTCAACAGTGGGTCACCCCCAAGTTGGGACTAAACTCCACATGGGTAAATGGATTCCTAACTAGGCTAATAGTTCATAGAAAACAGGGAAGACTCTGTCACAGGTGCCTACTCAAACTAACAGTCTACAGCCCCTCATTCCCCACTTGCCTGTCCCACCCCACGAAGTGTGCCCCTTCTCTACTCAACAGTCCTTCGGCTGCCCCACTTCCTTTCTGGGCTTCAACAACAGGCCAGACAAGAAGTCTTAGAGCCCTATAGTTGCAGTTTAACACCTTCAAGAAATCAATTCCCAACAATTCTCTCACCCAGAGAATTGCTCATGGTCCTGAAAACCTGCCTCTTCAATATCTCACGGGCCTTACAACCCACTTCTTCAATGCAGCTCCCAAGCTAACCAACTATGCAAACGAGTATGGCTATAGATCTAGGTTCAGATACAATGATAGGAAAGTATACAGGATAGCTGACTGCCTGAGTGAATGCTCATGGTATGGCTCAATGGATGACTCAATGATGGAAGGAATGATGGAAAGAATGTTGTAAAATGAACTAAGTCCAAACAATATGTATGCATGTCCCCAACTTGACACTTTTCAGTTGGGAACTACTTTGGCCAACTTGTCCCCAACTTTGGAACTTAGGATAAAATAATTATCCATACTTTATACTTTAACAAATATTAATATAATATTCATTTTTTGCTTAAGTTACTTATCTTAGCCCTTTTCCTTTACTTTTAGCCCCACCATTTCCCTAACTGGTAGAGTTTAGTCCCCCATACTCTTTTATCATGGTCAGTTTACGCGCAACGATGTATTTTATATTAATGATGATACATGTACAAAATGGGCGCACTGGCCTTTAACATCTAGGTTCTCCGGCCTAATCACAACATAAACATCCTAGCTTATAATAACTGGCTCACTAGCCTATAAAACATAGCATATACACAAAGGCTCGTTGGCCTCAATATTGCGCGCACTTAAGATGTTGTGCGTGGTATCCTAGAATGTGAACACTTCATCATTTTACTGTGCAATACATGCGCGCACTATGCCATGAAAGGTGCATATAAAAATGATATCAAACAGCTCACCAACTTAAGTACATTTGCATTTACATTTACAATTGGGTTCGTCCTAGGGATATTACATACCTGAACAGTTTGGGAGTATAGTTCCATTAGCTTGTTTCTAGGAGTGCACATTTTTCGTATCGATTTCACAACAAGCTCAAAATCTCCAAAAATAGAATGGTGACCACAACCAAGATTAAGAGCGTTTTCAATGCCTAATAATAAAGATTCAAACTTAGTGACATTGTTTGTACAAGCAAACTCTAACCTATAAGACAGATTATGAATTCTTCCTATAGGGGACACCAAGATAATACCAGCCCCATTTCCTTCATTAGAGCATGAACCATCAAAGTGAATATGCCACATATCATCTTCTAAATTGATTCTTTCCAAAGGAATATTATCCTCTTCAACAAAGATGAAGTACACTCCTAGGTCCTCTTCGATATAGTTTACACTATATTGAGGAACACTCTTTATGTAGGGTGAAATTATTCCCTCTCTAAGGACTATAATGTTCTTACCATTCTAAGGAACGGATAAATGTGTCCCATCGAGTGATATATATCTGCATGTTAAGGCTTGCCAATACCTTCCCAAGATAATTGAGTAATTTCTTACAGGGATATCAATTACCTGAATGTTGAGGGTTGTCCTTATCTCAGGATCAGCGCATAAAACCAAGGTTACGTTCTTAATATCACCTATGGTTTTTGTTGTAGACTTCTGGCATTTTCATTTGTAGAAGACAAGCATAGATCTTCCATAATAATATTCAACATCACACTTGGGCCCAAACCACCAGCAATGAGGCAACAATGGGAGATTTTATCCATAATCTTTACATAATTATAAAAAGGGGGATTTTTTATAGGGTATATAAAGTTATGTACACCTACTTTATTTACAAAAGAATCCTATTTGTTTACCTCTTAGGAAATAATGGCTACAACAAAATCTTTTCCTTCCATGAATTGTTTCAGATGCATCTGTTGTTCAGGGATGACAACCATGTCTAGAAGGGTTTCATCTTCTTTGATGTTGGCCAACTAATTCAATATATTGTATTTGGAAGAGGGGAGAGGAGGATTGATTCCTTGACCCTGAAGAACCTTAGGAACCTGAAGAGTAGCAGTGATTGAGGATAATCTCAGGCCAAAACAATTGCGGGGAGGATCAAATTTTCCCTTGGGAGCATAGGCTTTTCTCCTAGTATTGATGACCATGACATCCTCTGGCTCTGCAAAATCTAGGACAACGATGGTAGCTTCTAGTATTTTACCAAATATATTATCTATGGCACTCTTCTTTACCTCACATGTTGTTTCTTTGTGGTGTTCCTCGCAAAAGTTACACCAACTCTGAGGCAAGATAGCCTTAGGTTGAAAATTATTTTCAACCAGATTCCTAAAGGGGGGTGTAGAAGAAGATGAAGCTCCAAGGGTGAGGAGGTAGACAATTCCTTTCCACTCATATGCTATCATACGATTATTCTTGTCTTGTACTAGTTGTAATAGGGAGGACATGTATTTTTGTCTAATCGATTCTCCCCAGGGAAGACCAGTTCTTTCAAGTTGTTCTTCATACTCTAAGAAAGTATGCAGAGCAGAGACGAGATTATCAATGTATTTTTCCTCAAGCCTATGACGGTAGGGCGATGGAAATGCATTGTAGTAATGCATGAAATCAGCTTGGTTCTGAGGGCGGATGAGTTCGGGGATTTGATTGTATAACTTAATCATTTTCATATTTTTCTTGGATAAAGAAAAATAGACAGGAATCTCACCCTAGGTTTATAGCCAACACAAATAACATCCTAACTCTCAATTATTAATTACGAGTTCTTAGGCTAGTCATTTATCAATAAAAAGCTTGCTAGAAATTTACATTTTATCCAATTTTATGAACATATTAATTGCTGAAATAAATGTAAAGATAGAAGTAAAGTTACCAAGATGATAATCAAGAAAGATGAGACATAAAGCAATCCTTTATTTCATTCTAATTCACCAAAGATTCATTTTCTTTACAAAATCTCTTATAGAAATTTTGGACCAAAGTCAAACTTAGACATCCCCGATGGAACATACAAAAGGACCTCTGACATACAACCAAAACTGAACTCTAAAAGTTGGATCAGCTTGCCACATATTATTTCCCACTCGAATATTCACAATAACCTTTTTCATTCATGAAAACTAATTCACAGGAAGACAAGTCTACACGGACTATCAAAGATAGATCAACACCTATGAAAAACAAGTGTCTGAATGATGTAATTCAGTCCTGAATATTGTGGTCTACAATAAGACCCTGCTATCATAAAAGAGAATTAGGCTTGTGATGAATAAATGAATGAATGAAAACTGGACTATCTCAACATAAACTCAAAGAGCAAACCTTAGTATGCTTCTCTTCTATCCTCCTCTTGTTCCTCCCTTTCCTTTTGTCTTTAAGCAAATCAAAATTGGTTGAGGTAGTTGAACCACCTCATTAGTTATGTTAACTAAATATTCAACCAACTTTTTAGATAAGGGGGAAAAGTAATAATCTTAACAAGGGTTATAAATAAATAATAACTACTAGATGAGACCCCTTGTGACTCCCTTTATCTCATAACAATCATAGCATAACTAGTTAGTTAAGAAAAACACACCTCCTTGTGGCTCCCATCATTATATTCACATTTGACAATTTATCTCTGATATTCAAAAAAAAATTCAAAAAAATTATTACTCATATTTCCAAAAATAAACATGTTGTCAAAAAATTCTTGAAGTCAACTTTCATCAACAATAGATAAAAAAAAAAATCAAAAACCATATTTCCCACTCTCAGATGCAATATTTCCTTGATTGTTGTTGTCACCCTTTGATTTTCCTGAATTTGCCTTTGGCTACACTGAGCCTTTAGGCCTAATCTCACTGATCATGTGGGAACAATCGTCCCTCAAATGCATTCGGGAAGACATGGATTTGTTAGAGCCATTGGAGGGTGAGGAAGGGGCAATTGTGGATTTTCCTTTGTCAAGGGCATCGTGGGCCTTAGTTTTCAACCTTTTGATAGTATGAGAGGATTGCACTAGCGAGTGGGGGGAATCTTGGACAATGGGGTTAATGGGTGGAGGAGAAGGTAGGGATAAGTTAGGCTAGCCACGATGTTGGGAGACCATCAGTTGGGCAACCTCTTTCCATCCATCATTTTCAGCAACCTCAGGTTGCAATGAGATGTGAAGAGGCACAAGGATATCAGGGGCTTGCGGGACTTGGAAAGGAGGCCTTTCAGGCCAGGGTTGGACTACTCCTTTCCCAATCCGATTGAAAAGTATGGCCTGAAACAACTGGTCAATCTCTTGTGAGTCAGCATCAAAATGTATGGAGAACCTTGGCCTTCTTGGGCCTTTGTTCCAATTAACTCTCCCTATGTTTCCTTGGACATGGCTACTTCAACTAAAAAAACTCAATCCTGCATGCATGATTGATTAGAAAATATTCTTTTAAATAACCGTACATGACAACTCTTAAAAATATGAAATAGATTTGGCTCAACAATGTATCAGACTCAGGCAATCCAATCCATACAAATTGTTTTACTATTTATAATTGAGCAGGGGGTGAATAAAGGGTCTTGGGATATGTGAGGGGTTTGTATTGAGTGAAACATGATATGATGAGGGGGGGGAAATATGGTTACTACTCAAAGACAACATCAATCAACTACAAAACAAACAAAACATCATTGTAGTTCAACCAAGACACAGCTACTGCCAACTACTTCAACACAAAATTTTTCTTGACTGTAATCAATTTTAGAATAGGGAGTCAAAAGTGAATGTGGGGAGGCGATGGGGTTTTAATTAACGAAAAGTGAAATAATGGTGGGGAAATGAGAGTGGTTATTGTTCATAAAATTAATCAAGTAATCCATATAATCATTCTTTCAAAAGGAGATACACCAACCAAATGGTCATTGTAACCCAACAACAATCACTGTGTATTAACTAGTTCACTCTTCATAGTCAAATATATAACACAATGCCATCAACAAGACAATATGCATTCCACAACAATCTGTAAGGGAGTTCGGTTCCTTTTATTTATAACAATTCTCAAATGTATAATATTAACCATTTTCGCTCTTAATCATCAAAATCAACCAATGTCCACACATTACTTCAATCATCAAATACACTCAAAAGTCATGTTTCAAAATTGGAATGAAGTTATGTTGTTACTGCAATCGGGTCTATCATTTAAAATGCATGATATTCATTAAACATACATAGTGGACAACCAACCCAAAAAATCCATATTTAAATTGCAAAAACCCTGACTCGTCATTTAAACAGACAAACAACAACCACCATTCCAAAACATGCTATGCACAAAATAATTCAAACACACAAGTGTAATTCTGTGACTGTACAAGCCCAATTCAACATGACTCTATATAATCAAAATGTTGGGCTATCCATCCAACACAACAACGTAGCAACAACATTGCTGACTTCACAATATAAATAATCGAATTACAACAAAGTCGTGCTTAAAACTCTCTGACTATCTCTGAGTGTGAAACCCAAAATTATCCATATCATAAGCAGTGGGCAGCCATACCTCAAACACCACGATGCAACATTCCCAATTGACAATTCTAAACACATATTCACAGTATCATTTACTCAACCAATCATGTCGAGCTATCAATTTAATACAATATTGCTCAAATTAATCCAACTGTAATAAAAAACATGTTGTGTAAAACTAGGCCTCATCATTGATGGTGCAATGAAATAACCATAACGCAAATAGTGGATGGAATTGCCATAGTCATACCAGTTTCCATAACCATTTGGCTAAAAAAAACTCATAGTTACAGTGACCATTTATTCATGGTGTAGGAACACCACACATACAAATGCATTACATGCATACATCATTAAACAATTGTAACCAATACCGAGTTTAACATCCCAATAATCTTCAATGAAAAACACAGTGATTGTGTATCAACCCCAATCTTCAATAAACCAATTCAATGATGAGTCTATACTTGTACTGTCATAACAATCAACAACCGACCTAACATGATATGGCAACCACACATACCAATGCATCGACATGAAGAGAGGTTGTGACTTTTTCAATTAAAACAATATTGGGTTATCAAACACAAGGAGAGCGACTGTGTATTTTGAATTGTCCAATTAACAATGTAGGGTTTATCCATTGTAATAATACAGGTAGTGACTAGATACCAAAACCAACATGATTTTCACATGAACAACTAGGTGAGCCTGTACTCAATTTTGTCGACAATACACAACCATCCAACAATAACCAATAGTAAACCTGACAGGCCATGTCGGTCTTCTCTATCAACCCTCAAAACTGTAGAGTTAAGGGTTTTCTCTATGGCCAACACAGGGAGACCAGGGCCGACTCTTCTCTATGGTGAAAACCTCTAAGACCAATGGTGTATACACAAAGAACACCACAACGTATTCTGTGGACAGGTTGATGAAAACTTGTGATAAGGGAGGCTATAATAGAGGATTGAGGCTTTAATTCGACCCAGTAATGATACTTAACACATGCAGGGTATAACCCTCATGGCTCTCCAATCAAACAACCACAACAATAAGGTGAAGACAGGGCCGAGAAGAACAAAATAACCGACTGCACAACCTTTAGTGGTGAAAACAAACCAATTCCCAACTGGACAATGCACGGTGAGACAAGCGCTTCCAGCCATTAAACCCCATAAAATCCAAAGACTGGATACAACGATATGAAAGCATGAAGACAACTAGCCACCCAATACCAAACAAATACCCTCCAACTAAAACAACAAGGATAACAAAGAGCCCTTATGGTTGAAAACAACCAGGATGACTAATAACACTATGACTTCAACATTATTGTAGAGAAAACCATATACGCTTCATTCCAAAATCACAATTTTACACAGTTGCAATACTTAAAGAAAGAGAAAACCAATACACCTGAGCCAATATCCATTTCATAACCAGATAAGACTCATGAATGGCCAAAAAAAAGACATACCTGTAATCAAACACCTTAAAACATGAGTTGGTCGAGCAGTTCCTCTCTGCTAAGAAATCAAATCATAACCACAACAACAAGGTTGAACAATAGCTTGACTAGGGTGGCGGCCAATGGAAGGAGTAATGGTGATGTGCAGTAAATGCACCTCTCCTCCACCCATAGTTCATTAACTCCTTAGTACATTCCAACAATATTTTCATTAACACCATCAATCAAACCATGTATCGAAACCATCACCCATTAAAACCGATAGCACGACCCATCCCAAAATTTATTCCATAACATAATCACCATTACATATGACTTAATATATCATCTTGTCAAATGCGTCACCCACATCCTATCCTTCCAAAACATCCATATGTATATTAACCATATAACTCAATCAAATTTCATAACCATTAGCCTATTGTTATGTCAAGTTATGACTGTTAAAATTCAATGCATGTAGAGAAGCATATAGCATAATTTAAATTATTCCCTTTGCATTTGAAACATTTCTTTTCATTTCTTTCCCATTGCTCGTATATGTCATTGCTAACATGTTTATTGTGCAGGTATCTTAGTAATAGATTGAATAACAAATAGCAGTGATAACAAGGATAACATGGGTCGTTGTGAAATAAAACTTGAACCTAGAGAAGAAGAAAAACCACAGAACATGCCTTATCCATCGCCAATAAAACAAGATTATATCATCATGTAAGCAGTGTTGAACATTAGCACAACCTCAAATAAGCACCAGACCTGATCTCTAATCTACAAAGGGGTCCCACCTACTAGTATTATTTAGCTTTAATAATAATAGGCCTTAGCAACACTTTGAAGGAAAAACTTCGTTTATTTTAATCATCAACACAATGGAGTGTCCCTACCATCCTCAAGTTTGACTCTTGATAGGAACGGATTTAGAGGAGACCTAAAATATGTCATGTGAAATCTCTAAAGGATATCTCGTGCATACTTTTCCTAAGACAATTTTATTCCTGATGCATCCTGGGTGATCTCGATTCCAAGAAATAAATGTAGCGGACCGATGTCCTTCATTAAGAACCTGTCATGAAGAATCCTCTTGACTGCAACAATTGCTGAATTTGAGCAACTAGTGATCAACAAATCATCAACATACAGAACTAGGAGTAGAAGTGAATCAACCATCCTGAGCATGTAAAATTTCGTGGCTAATTTACAACATACAAAGTTTTGTGATAGAAGGTAGGAGACCATCTTGGCATACCAAGCCTTTGGATCCTGATTGTGGCCCTAAATATATTTCTCCAGTTGAAAAATCAAATATGAATCCTGCATAAATCCTTGGGGTTGCTCCATCTAGATCTCCTTAGAGAGATCGTCGTGAAAAAATTCATTCTTCACATCCATCTGATGGAATTCCCATCCCTTGGCTTCCACAATGGCAAGTTACAAACATATGGAATCCATATTCACTACTGGAGTGAGGGTCTCATCATAGTCAATGCCATGTACCTGCTGAAATCCTTTGGAAACTAGCTTGGATTTGTATCTACTAATCTATCCATCTATTGCTCTCTTGATCCTATAGACCCATCTGCACCTGGAAAGTTTCCTTATTGCAGGAAGGGGAACCAAATCCCAAGTCCAGTTCTCAAGGATGGAGTTGTACTCCTCCTACATGGTAGATTCCCAAAAGGGATTTCCAATAGCCTCGCCATAATACTGTGGATCTAAAGACTAAACCAAGAAAATATGCATGGGTGTCAACGGTTCAGTGGGAGTGACTGCAATAGGAGGCTCCTCAAAATTAGATCGAGTCCTCCTAGTATGAGTTGGATCCCCAACAATATCCCCTTCATCCTAAATAGTAGTTTGAGCCCACTTAGGCCTTGGCTCTGGCTCTACATTTGTTTCTGCATGCACTAACTCTGCATATGACTGTACTGACTCTCTATCTGGATCATCTAAATACTATGAATCAAAACTCTCATCTGAAGAATATTTGACATGTGCATTCTCATCATCTCTTATAGGTGGAAGAAAAAAGGTGTCTGAATGTGGCTATTGAGGTACATGCGAGACACTTTCCTTGAATTGGACATTTCTCTCAATGATGAGTCATTCCGAGGAAATATCAATAAGTTTGTATCCGTTCACACCGTCGGGGTATCCAAAAAAGATACACTTTGTTCTCTATGGATCAAGTGCCTTCCTCTTTTCAGAGGGGATCTATGCCCATGCACGTGAACCAAAAATACAAAAGTGGGTCACTTCCGGTTTGAGACTGCTCCAAGCCTCATAGGAGGTCTTATCCTTGAAATATATATGCGGAGATATGTTATGGATGTAGGTTGCATAATTAAGTGCTTCGGCCCATAATATCTATGGAAGCGACTTTGCATGTAGCATGCAAGATGCCATATCTTTTATAGATCTATTGTTCTGCTCAACAACTATGTTTTGTTGTGGAGTATAGGGAATTGTGTGATCCAACTGAATCTCTTCCTCATGAAAAACATTTTGGATATCATGGTTAACATACCCTCCCCCGTTATCAATTCATAGGATTTTGATTTTATTTCTTGACTATGTCTCAACAAGGGCTTTGAAATCTTTGAGGTGTTGAAAGACCTTTGATTTTTTCCTAAGAAACAAAATCCATGTGAATCATGAGAAATCATCAAAAAAAATGAGAATGTACCTTTCTTTGTTGATTAAAGGATGTGGGTAACTTCCCATGAGGTCACTATGGATCACATCTAAAGGAGAGGAATCTCTCCGAGTCTTTCCTTTATCGAATTTCTCTTGAGGGTGTTTTTCAAGAACACACCCCTCACAAATTCCTTTGGAGAAGTGGATGTCGGGTAGTCCATCAACCATTCCCTCCTTGCTAAGTTTTTTCATATATATGAAATTTAAATTCCCGAACCTTTCGTTCCATATCCTACTACTTTCATCAGCATGGGTAAGAAGTAATGCACAATCTGGTTCAAAAAATTTAGAAAATGTGTAGAGTCTAGATTGACGATTTACCTCACTGGTAGCAACCCCAAGATTGGTTTTCATATCGTAAATATTATCAAATACATCAAGCGTAAATATGACTCTCTTTTCGGTGTCATAGTTTTTCATCTGATACATGAAGAGAAGATTGAAGGAACATTTGGGAACATGCAACACATTCTTGAAGATTTCGTTTGTGAGTTCAATTCATCCTTTGTCGATGACTTGAAATGGAGAGTTTTCCCCCATGAGAATATGAGGACCTTTCAATGCATCCAATGAAGAATAGACTTATTTTTTGGAAGCCATGTGGTATGATCATCCCAAATCTAATATCCAAGCATCGAGAGAGGAGTTGATGGCAATCAAAGCATGGCTAGAATTTCCTTTCTTGGGATTTTGAACTTCTGGCTTCTTCTTCTTGGAACCCTCGGGGATGCGATCTCTAAGGTTTTTTTGCTGAAGGATTTGGTTCATTACGCCGAAAGGCATATACCTATTGACAATGGGCACATTTAATGATCTTTTAACCTTAAATATTAATCTTATGGTCAGCAATTGAAGATGTTGGTATATTCTTAGTCGTCCTCCCAAATCAATGAATAAGATTTATTGTTCATAACTTCCTTGCATTTATGAATGTGTGCGTTAACATGTTTACTTTTTCACATTTACCTAATCATATTAAGAAATTACTGTAAGGCCATATAATTGACATGTTAAGATGATTAACATGGATTAATATCTATGCAAGATTTTATTACCACGTTTCAATAATTATAAGGCACTACCTCAAATGGATTGCACGTATTCACTGGGATGTGAAGCGTGGCCACGTTTTGCCTATGTTTCTGGCCTACTAAGGGTGGAGCTGTATTCACTGGGATGTGAAGAGTGGCCATGTTTGGCCTACGTTTCTGGCCTACTAAGGGTGGATCTGAATCGTGAACCGTGGTCACGTTTGGCCTGCGTTTCTGGCCTAATAAGGGTGGAGATGAATCGATATATTTTCCGGCGTTTCTGGCGTTTCATGTTACCGAGCCAGTAAGACAAGCTATCTCAACCTTCTGCAACAAAAGAGGGATCATATATTTTGTTCTTGCTTACAACACAAGAACAAATAAGATTCAGGTTTGTAATCCTCACAAATAAGATGATAATTTGTAGAGGCGATCATCCCATAATTCGTTTTGGTCGTTTTGGCTTTTTACATGGACGGGTAGGATTACTGCGGTTGTTGGTTTTGTTCTCTTTTTCTTTGCTTTTGTTCTTTCTACATCGTCCCATGTGTTGTAAACATTGAATGAGAGGGCTCTCGAGTCCATCCGCTGATAGTAACTCCCCCTAATGGCTATGCTACTGCTAGTTGTGGGGAGATTCGATCCCTAAGTGGGATCTCTGTTGATGATAATAAAGAATACTGGAGAAATATGTTTAGTGTATGTAATTTTCTTCCTATGGAAACCACAATGGAGTTCAGAGTATCTTCTAGGTGATTTTATTGTCTAAAATTAGGTTGATATTGAATGAAGACGAGCTCAGTTTTGTACATGAGAATTTAAATACTTTGTAACCCAGTTCTGTAGTAAATTGAATGGTATCCACATCTTCATTCTCAGAGTTGCACGGTGTGTGTTATGTGTGTTTTAGGCACATGGTCTGTAATTGAAAATGTAGTAAACTGAATGGTATCCATATCTTCATTCTTAGAGTTGCACAGTGTGTGTTATGTGTGTTTTAGGCGCACGATCTGTAATTGCAAATGGTGGGATGCATTATATGCATATTAGTTTAGATCGACCCGAATGTTTGCTAATTCACAACCCTCTTTTTTAATCATTGGATTTCATTAAACCATATAAATAGTTGGTTTTGTACTTATCTGAAACCGTTTGAAACATCTTAATAAGAAATCGTAGAGATATTTCCCCTCTCGCTATTTCAAAGAGAGATTTTGCCATTTCAAAGAGAGATTGAGTCATTCAATGGTTGTAGCGCAAACTTAATATGAACCCTCCTCATCGTAAACGCATTACCTGTCCAAAAACATGCATTACACACAGCATATTAATTGATGTAATGTATGAGAACATTTGAATTAAAATATTAAAATATTCGCACAGATATTAAATCATTTCAAGTATTCGCACAGCCGTAAGCCGCCTTTCGGCGTTCACCAGCCGCGAGTTAGCGGCTGTGCTAGTTATATATATCTATTTCTGCATACATGTGGATTCTGGATGGAATCATTTATGGAAGTAAGAGAATTTCTCCCCTTTTCTTCCCTTTCGACCTTTGGATCCAGAGACATCATTGAAGGGTTTTGAGTACCCTTCCTTATTCGTATTTCCATGTTCTTTCCTTTTTTATTTATCTTTAGATTTTTCATATTGATGAGCATTTCCATCTTTCATAGTAAGTGCATGCGCCTTTGGTCCTTTGATTTTTCCCATGTTGATGATCTTACTCTGCTCTTATGTGACAGACTCGATAAAGTCCTCAAGAGAAGGCATCTTCCAGGTAGATCCAGATGTGACTCTAACTAAATGAAATGTGGATACAAACAATGAGTATTTTGGACCAAGTTTGGAGAAAATGGTGAGAACCATTTGTTTCTCCTCCTTATATTTATCAACCTCGCAAAGCTTGAGTTGCGACATCAAATCCTTATATTTGGTAAAGAAAATAGAGATTGTTGAAGCTTTTTGGTTCCAATGTGAGAAATTCCACCTCGAGAATTTGTCCCCTCAACTCATCCTATCTTCCAAAAATCCCTCCCATGGTGGTTCAGGATTCATTGGGGGTTTTACAAGAGGATATGTGAAAGAGAAGTTCAGGAGAAATGAGACTGCAAATTGTTCCAAACGCTTCATCCATTCAATTTAGATACTTGTATTTTTCTATGGATGATGTTGGTTCTTCCTCTATGTTCATGGTTAACCTATACAATCCTATTCTTCTAATATGAATTATCATATTCTCCTTCCATGCAAAGAATTTTTAAGGTTTAAGAATGAATTCTTTTGGAAAATCCATTTTTTCGTTGTCTTCAATCTTCAGTACCTGCAAAAATAATTTGGTGTGTATTTTACCTAGAAGACCATTGGATATGATACCATGTAAATGTGTTGAAACTTCACATAATATATCTATATGGGAATTGACATACATAGTTGCAGAGAAAATAGAAGAAAAGAGAAGCAGGAGAGAAAGAATGGAAGAATTCTCATTAACCACATGAATGAATGATAATTTACACATGATATACTTTCTATAACTCAACTAATGCACACTGGAGTAGAATAAAATGTTCCATAGTTGTGGTCTATCATGATCTAGACACACACCAACAATTATGGGAGTAAGCTTCCACCTAGTCTAGTCTCTCGAGAAGTTACGGGAGTGAACTGCCACCTAGTTAAGTTAACTAGTCTATCAATATTCAGTTAACTAAATGAGACATAGTGAAGTGAGGAGGAGATCAGGAAATCATGGGTAATGTACTTTTAATACCCCTAGGTCGAACCCCAACTATAAATGTAAATTCAAATGTACTTAAGATGGTGAGTTGTTTGATATCATTTTTGTATGCACCTTCCATGGTATAGTGCATACATGTATTGTGCACTAAAATCATGAAGTGTGCACATCCTAGGATACCGCGTGCAACAAACTTAAGTGCGCATGATTTTGAGGCAAGGGAGCCTTTGTGTATATGTTGTGTTTTATAGGCTCGTGAGCTAGTTATTATAAGCTAGGAGGCTTATGTTTTGAATTAGGCCAGAGAGCCTAGATGCTAAAGGCCAGTGAGCCTATTTTTGTATACATATTATCATTAATATAATACATCAATGCATGTATACTGACCACAATAAAATAGTATGGGGGACTAAACNAAGCTAGGGAGCTTAAGCCAAAAAATAATATTATATTAATATTCCTTAAAGTATAATGTATGGATAATTATTTTATCCTAAGTTCTAAGGATGGGGACAAGTGGGCCAAAGTATCTCCCAACATGACAAGTGTCAATATGGGAACATGCATACATATAGTTTGGACTTAGTTCATTTTTTGATTCATTCCATGATCATTCACTCACTCATTCGGCTATCCTTCGTACCTTTTTGTTACCATCATTGTACATGTATTTGTACCTGAACCAATACCATACCCATACCTATACCTATTTAGTTAAGGATTTGGACTGAAGAAGTAGGTTGTCAGGCTCATGGGATATTAAAGAGGCGGGTTGTTAGGCTCATGAGAAATCTCTCTAGGTGAGAGAATTGTTGGGAATTGATTCCTGAAGGTGCTAAACTACATCTACAGGTCTCTACGAATTCCTTTCCAGCCTATTGTTGAACCATGGAAAGGAAGTGGGGTAGCTGAGGGACTATTGAGTAGAAAAGGGGCACACTTCCTAGGGCGGGCATGTGGCGAATGAGGGACTATAGGTTGTTAGTTTGAGTTGGCACCTATGACATAGTCTTTCCTATTATCTGAGATACATCAACCTTGTTAGGAATCCATTTACCTAGGAGGAGTTTAGTCCCATATCGGGGGTGACCCACTACTGAGAGTGATGAGCAGAGTCGTCTAAGGCTGGGAAGTTCGTGGAAGTTCTGCTCGTAGTTGGTGATATTATTACCAAGATAAATGACAATTGCTTGTTAAATTACATGCTGTATTATTATTTATGTGTTTATTTTTATGGGTTTTCCTTTGTGTGGTTTATACCTGCCTTTATATTTATGGGTATTGCATGTCTATGCTACATGTATATGTTTACAGTTATTTTGGTATCAATCTATGTAGTTACAGAATGCCTTTTTTTTTTTAAGTTTTATATATAAAGTTTCGCAAGTGTTTCTATGTGTATATGTTTTAATTTGCATACAGTTCAATTTTTTTTTACGTGGCATAGCCCAATTGTATGTTGGGGATGTTATAATGCTAGTCTACTGATGATCCCAAGTACAATGTGCACTAGTTGGTGATGATCCTAATGTTGCAAGGTGATAATCCCAATGTAGCATCTAGACTCCACTCAACTGATCAAACTGAAGTGAAAATTGAAGAGAGTATTTTCTGTAGAGGAATATTCTTCCTCAAATATAAGAGACTAAATAATGACTAATAAACATAGGAAAAACCTTAGGAAAAATAAATCATAGGTGTGTGTGAAGTAACTCCAACATGTAGCCTTCTGATATTTTTTCTAGTTTTAGTACTAGTCCTCTCCCTGGGAACCTTCCTAAAGCTTCTCAGTTAACTTTCTCAAGTTCAAGGGTTCTTCCATCACTTGTATAGTCTGTGGGGATCCATCACTGCCCACCCCCAACATCTTTCTTATTCCATGCATTGTCAATGGATGCACCCATAGTCCACTCATCTACACCACCTCTTCCATCCCATACATCCACAGTGGATGCACCCATATGCCACCCACCCCCACAACCATTTCCATATACACCATCAACCAAGGTTACCATAGTAGAGGTTACCACAGAGAAATTTTTATAGTGTAGCACTCCACCTGTTAGAGACTCTCCATCGAGGACCAATATATTCACAGTGAGATAATGTGTTGATGATAAATTTTTAATGTATCATGTGTTATCACTCCAAGAAACCCTTCATGGTTGTAGACCAAAGGTGCTTGGTAACTTAAGAATAATGGTTTTTATGTATTTGGGACAATGGGGTCTTCAATGGTTTGTATAAGAAACAACTCATCACACATTCAAAGATAAAGTGCTTTCAGTAAACAATAACCAGATCCAATAATTGAAATAGAGTATGGAGAAAACTATTCTTGATTTGCCAATACTAGTGAAAGTAGGGCCTAATAAAAGACAGCAAGGAATCCTCTAATTTCAAGCCTATGAGTTCAACAAAGAGGTAATAGTCTTTATGAACTAAAATAAACTGAAATTAAATTATAGAGAATGAAAGATGAACAATTCTGGTATTGCAAACGAAAGGAAACTCCACTTTATTTCTGCAAAAAGAGTCTATACAATGGCATAAAAATTCTCCCAGTTTGAACATTTGTTTCATATAAAAAATAGGCGTTTATAGCCTCTTACAAACAATTATACAGATCCTAAAAACATGGATCTGTATTTAATAAAGACAACTCAATTCTATCTAAACAACTTGAAAATAAAGTCTTTAACAACTAAACATAAAAATCGAACTGTCTTCAATCTCCAAAATCGCCATCTGCATCCTTCAGCTCCTGGTATCTGCAATGTGGTGAAAAATAGCAGGACACATGTCTTTGACAGTTGGATTTCCCAACGTTTATGGTCGATTTTTGAGGAAATGGTTTTGCATGAATTACCAAAATTCTCTCGAATCTCTGATGCTGAACCTTTTGCATGCGATTTGATAGCCCACTGATACACTGGAGCCCCTTCAAAATCTATTTGGAATGAACTGTCCTGTCCTTGGCTTCAAAAATTAGTTTTCCAGCTTTCAACAGCGCACTCCTTTAATTTTTTGCGGGTTAGCTGTTGAAAGCCGTCACTTTCCATAGCTAACGGGTCATAAAGTAATAGCTTTGCACTGGTGAAAGTCCCGATTGTGATCAAAATGAGTTTTCACGTCCAAAATTTGATTTAAACAAAACTCAGTGTGTTTCCGATTTCTCACCTTGCATATTAACAACGACTTGAGCGAGTACCTTCAGATTTAGATGGGGTTTTTGGCTTAGTTTTTGTTTCAACCTCCTTATCTTCCTTTTGAGGCCTTTGGAAAGCCACCACAAGTTGTTGTAGTATTTGGTGAGTTTTTTCTTCCTCTTCTTCTCTCTAACACTTTCCTTAGCCAATATTTCAAAGGCACCATTGGTCTTGGCGAAGTTATCAGACAACTTCTTATACCTTTTTTTAATCACTCGTTCCAAGACCTCTTGCTGAGATATGACCTCTTTCAAATGCTTGATCTTCTGAGACTTCTTTGACTTGGAGCTTTTTGATGTTTCTCCCTGTTCTGTCTGATTGAAGGTTTCATAGTTCTGTGCACACTCAGCTAACTGCTCAGGACTCTTGGTGACAGGGCATTGATCTTGCTGGTCTGATTCTGAATCTGAATAGGGCAAGTTTAGTATATTGGTTCTCTTCCCTGTACTCTACTCTACAGGATGCTCTATGTTCTGCTCTGTGGTCTTCTCTGTGGTATGTTCAAAGTTTAACTTTCTCTTCAACCTGTGAGGCTTCACTCCAGATATTTCGTCTTCTGGAGGTCCTGGCAAGGTCCCTCTTTTTCTTGAACTACTTTGAGGAGATGATTGTTTCTTTGAACTCTTCCCCTGTTCATTTGCAATCTGATTCTGTGTTTCAAAACCTTCCCAGAATAGGAAATGTTCCTAGATGCTTCCCTGTTGTTTCAATTCCTCCAGGATAATCAATTTTATGAGGCCGAAGTGACACATAGTAGTTTTCATGCTCAAAGGTTGAGCTCTAATCTTCTTGCAAACCTTAGTCAAAATTTTATGTAGGAACTACGACAAATTAAGAGGGGTCTTGCCTATGAAATGATCCAAGAGTTTGAAGTGGTACATCATAAGTTTATCATACCTTCCCTCCGAGGTAATGTACAATTGGATACCTTTGAACAGTTCCTGCCATTCTTCATCTAGATAAGAAACTAGCATACCCTTTTTCCATTCCTTGTGCCTGTACCCCTCTTTCAAATAAACTCTGAAATCCAAATCTTTGGGAGCAGTGGTTTTAAACCATCTCTGACCGGTTCTTGGTAAACTTGTAGCTGCGGAAATGACAGCTTCATCCACTCTAATTTCCATGGACCCGACAAGAGCTTTGATCCCATCGAAAGTCTTGGAAAAAGCTTCTGTTGTAGCCTGGTGGCAACCAATTTGCAATCTTTCAACGAACCCAATACACCCTGCATTTGAAAAATGTCTCTGGACTTCGGGGTGTGTCTATAAAAAGGATAAGCTATCCAACTCTCTCTTGAGTAGAGCACCACTGCGTTTTCTCACCATTCTGTAGCTCAAAGATCCCGACAATTTGTAACCCCTACAACTGTTGGTCGAGCCGAGGTTCTGCGCTGTGGAAAGCACTTCGGGATTCGGCTCTGTTTTAAAACATTTGAAATTTTGATAACCCTCCACGAACAGGGTATGATATGGACACAATGAATTTATTTGATGCTTATCAGGCCGGCGGTACCTCCTCTGTACTTGCACCACTGCATTCAAGCTTGACATCCCCGATGCCATGATTATAGAGCGTGAGATTATGAGCCGAATTCGCATCACAATCCTACTCTGACGTGCATAATTGAGTTTCCATCATTACCCACTCTCATCAATGCATGATTTGGATTTTCTTGATGTGGGATGATCATATCATCATTTCCTTTAGACGTGGATATCACACATGTGATTCCCGCTTTCTTCAACCAACGACCCATGGAAAACGCCTCTGTTAGTTGTTCATAGTTGTCGCTTTCATCAGCGCGTGACCCTGTGGAAAACCCTCGTTCGCTGTTGAAAGTCTTCACTTTCCTTAGCGCGTGACCTTTTGAGAAATTCTTCTTAGCTGTGGAAAGTCTTCACTTTCACCAGCGCACAACCTTTGAAAAACCACTCCATAGCTGCGGAAAGTATGCACTTTCAACAGCGCACGACCCACAAAACTAATTCTTGCACATTTTGAAATTCACCACTTCCAACAGCGCAAAGACTTATGAAAAGCGCTCCTTAGCTACTGAAAGTCGCCACTTTCCACAGTGCACACTCAACGTTTGGGCACACGTTAGCTGTGGAAAGTGAATTATGAAAATTTTGAAAAGAGGACTTTATGGGTCAAATTATTTTCTAAGACAAAATCAAAACCTAATTTTTTGCAGCTATAAAAACTCGAAAAATAACTTGAGGACACTACCGATAGCCATGCTATCCACTACGAAACTCAACCAAAAGGACGGTTTCAGTTTGGGAGTTAACATTTGGCTCCAACTGGGATGGGCATCTCCCTATGAGGTGACCAAGAACCTAGCTAGACTCAGTAGCCTTATGCAATTTGAAACAGACATTTGAAAAATAGTTGCTAGTACCATTGGGCATGGATTTATTTGAATGACAGAAATAAAGAAAACAGAACTGAAAAAGAAAATATGTACAAGAAGAACCTGGCTTCAAAGGAAGCCTTATGAGAAACAGATCTTCAGGAAGCGCCCGTTGAAAGGGCCCCTTGATACTGGCTCGCCTGAAAGAGTTTGGAGAACAAAGATATTGTTCTACTGCACCGCTGTTATGACAAAAGGACCTTTCCAAAGAGCCTCAAATTTTCTGTGTTTCCCTTTCTCCTTCCTTGCTGCATCCCATTTTAAGACCAAATCCACTGTTTTAAAGACATCTGATTTGACTTTCTTGTCGAAAGTTTGCTTGATCCTTTCCTGATGCAATTTAGTTTTTTCTAAGAGCTACTCTCTATCTTACTACAGTTCTACCAAATTATGAATCCTCCTAGTCAAATCACTTGGTTCATAATCAGTTTCTTGCAAGAATTTTGCAACCGGTAATGCAATTTGAATAGGAAATATGGCCTCAGTACCATATACCAACTTGAAAGGAGATCTACCAATTGATTTCTTACATGTTACCCTGTCAGCCCACAAGGAAAACTTCAGTTTGGAATCCCAACCTCTGGCATTTTTTTCAAGCAGCTTCTTTATGATTCTGACTAAACTCTTGTTGGATGACTCGGCTAAACCATTCCCTTGCGGATAGTAAGTTGTGGAATGTACCAGCTGAATTCCCAGCTCTTCACATAATTTCACCAAGTGTTTATCTTTGAATGCAGCAGCATTATCAGTGACCAATCTCTTAGGGCAGCCAAATTTGGCAAATATGTTCTCCTGCAGAAATTTTATGATGACAGTGTGATTGGCGTTCCGGGTGGGAATAGCCTCAATCCACTTTGTAAAGTAATCGGTGGCAACTAGGATCCACCAATGCTGACCACTAGAAGGCGGATGAATCTCACCTATGAAGTCCAGGCCCCACTACTGGAAAGGCCCTGTGACTTCTATAGGTTTAAGAGGAAGGGACTTCAGTTGTTGTTTACCTTCAAATCTCTGACATTTGTCACATGTTTTCACAAACTCATATACATCTGAAAATAAGGATGGCCAATAGTAACCAGATCTTAAGATTTTGTGTGCTATGTTTTTCCAATAGTGATGTCCTCCGCATTCACTATTATGAAGTTCACACATGACTTTAGCTGTCTCCTCTTGATTTACACACCTCAACAAAAAACCAATGGGATTCTTCCAGAACAACAAATTATCATTGATGCAGAAATTTATAGCTCTGAGATTCAAAGCCCTTCTTTGAGTCTTTGTCAAATCTGATGGGACTGATAAAGTCTGCAGAAACTAAATGATATGGCTGTACCACTTGCAATCATCTAGATGAGCTAAAACCTGCATTCTCTCACCTTCCTTGTTTTCTGAAGACAGAACATTTTCTGCATCAACACTCATCAGATTTATGTCAAGCAGCCTGCAATTTTCCTCTGCCAGGAGTTTGGCAAGGCCCTGGCCTTTCACTAGTTTTGCTGGTTTGATTTCAACATCGAACTCAATCAATTTGGCTATCCACTTACTCCTTTTTCCATCAATGTCAGGTTGGACAAGAACATCTTTGACTGAACTGGAAGGAACAAAATCTATTACCTTTGCTTGAAGAATGTAGACCCTGAAAGCTTTCAGTGACTTGACAAGTGCATATGCTTGTTTTTCCAGCAACTCATACTTTACCTCTGCATCCCTCAAGACCTTACTAAATAAGGCAACCGGTTGCTCTTGATCATCAGCATTCTTCTGCAAGAGTACTGCTACGATCGTATCACTGGAAGCGAATGAAAAGATGTAAAATACCTTGGAGAAATCGGGGCTGATCAACACAGGGGCTATTGTGATAGATTCCTTAATGGAATTGAATGAATGCCTGGCTGCTTCAGTCCACTTTACCTCAGAGTCTTTCCTCAACATAGCAGTGATATGTTTTGTGAGTTTGGCAAAATTCACTATAAATATTTTGACAAAATTAATAGTCCCAAGGAAAGACTGAATGTCTTTCTTTGATCTAGGAAGAGACAGATTTTTAATTGCTTCTACCCTCTTTGGGTCAATCTTAACCCCATCAGCTGAAACAATGTGCCCAAGTAATTTCCCCTCCTTAAGTGAAAATTTTGATTTTTTCAGATTAAGAGGGATGCCATACCTTCGACATTTTAGAAATGTCCTTCTTAAGTGTTGCAAATGAAGTTCGTGGCTTCTTGAGAAAACAGTGATATCATCAAGATAAATCAGGACAAATTTATCTTTCTCCCCAATGAAAGAAATGTCCATTGCTCTTTGGAATGTCACCCCTGCATTCATCAATCCAAAGGGCATCTTCTCGTACATAAACGTACCCCATGGAGTGGTAAAGGCAGTTTTTTCTTTGTCTTCTGGATGGACAACAATCTGATTGTATCCGAAAAACCCATCAATAAAGGACATTACCTTCGATCCTGACACCTTCTGCAACATATGCTCCATTTTAGGCAGAGGGTAGTTGTCTTTCCTAAATCATTTGTTCAAATTTCTGAAGTCGACGCAGAGTCTGATCTCCCCATTCTTCTTCCTAACCGGCACAAGATTAGCAATCCATTCTGAATACCTGAGAGGAATGATAATGTGGGTGTCCAACAATTTCTTAATTTCTCTTTCCATTGTGGGAAGCAACAAAGGGTTGAAGGATCTAAGCTTCTGCCTGAATGGTTTGGTTTCTTTATTGAAGGGAAATTTATGTTGAATCACCTATGTGTCAAAAGTCTTCAAATCATCATACTGCCAAGCAAAGATGTCTGCAAATTCCTTCAGCAATTCTCCATAATCAGCCCTTTGTTTTTCAGTCAAATGTGAGGCCAAGTTGACATGTTTGGGATCTTGCTCACTGGCCACATTATACTGTAAAACATCTAACTCTTTCTCCTCGCTTTGCAATTTGACAGCCACATCATTGTTATCGAACAACCTTTCCAATGGGACCAAACCTTTAGGAATTTTGTTGGTGGACAACTGACCTATCTCATGAGCTGCAATTTTTCTCTTAAGCTTTGTCTGCTCAACTTTATTTTCATGTTTGTTCTCCTGATCGATCTGTAGATCTGCAAACTCATCTATCACTGCAAGGAACCTGGTGAGTTCAGCATCGTCCTCAAAAAATTTCCAAAATTTTACATTATCAGGGAGAGAGGGTCTATATTTAACTTGAATTTCGTAAGATAATTTGTGAGGCAGAGGAGGTATGAATGTACAAGCAGACACAGCCAATGAATCAGCCAATTCATTCATTGCTCTAGGTACAAATGTAATTTTAAAATCTACAAAATTTTGAATTGCCTTCAACACTTCATCTCTGTATGCATTCAGCCTGACATGCTTGGCTTGAAAGGACTTATTCACCTGCTGAATAATCAAATCTGCATCTCCAAACACCTGCAAATTTTTAATGCCCTTCTCCTTTGCTGTGTTCAACCCCAAAAGTAGTGCTTCATACTCAGCAATGTTATTAGTCACTTTAAAATCGAGTTTAAAGGAGAAATGAGAAGTCTTCTTAGAGGGAGAAATGAATACCACTCCTGCTCCAGATGACTCCTTAGTGCAAGCACCATAAAAAAACATGGTCCAAAAATCATCCTCTGCTATTTCTGTGGGCTGAACTGTGATCTGATCTGTGGGTTTTCTGAGAAGCAATGTATCAGGCAATGAATCATCAATTTGCAAGATACAAGATCCCATATCTGTGTCGACCGCATAAATAGGGTGATTGGATGGATTCTTCTCATCATTGATTACATATGCCAACTGAGATTCCATGTAAAGTCTTCTATTCACCCCTCCGAAAACAGGGATAGTAGCGTAGGAGAGATCCATTTGAAGAGTGCCACCTAGTCTCTTCATCCATGATCTTGATAGAAGACATCCGAATTTTGTTGGTATGTCAGCCACCACTATGTCCATCACCATTGTCTTCATTGATGCTTGGGTCAAGGTTATAGCCAAATCCTTAATCATCCCAAGGCATTTGAATTTTCGAGAATCAAAGGAGAAAAGGTCATGATAAGACTTGGTGATCTCCAACCCAAGCTCATCCATGACAGCCTTTGGCATCAAGTTGTGTGAAGCACCGGAGTCCAACAAATAATTATGCAGTGTTTTCTCATGAATATTCAAACAGATGTAAAAGGGAGGAAAACTTTCATCTCTGTCTTCTACCATTTGGCCCAGAGTGATGGTTGGCTTATCATCATAAATGTTGAGGATATCAGTAGAATGAGATACAGACTGGGGATCTAAAGCTTTTAGGATATCCTTTTTAAACATCTCATTTTTCATCAGCTCAACAAGAGGAATAGGAATCTTAATCTTTTGTATTTCAGCCTCAAAATTAAAAGAATATGGAACCTTATCAGTAGTTTTATCAGAAATCTTTACCTGACTTGAAGGGGCTTCCTGATTCTTCTGTTGTTCAACAGGAGGCTGACTTTCTGGAGTTTGATGTTTGACAGGGGCAACAGTCTTCTTGGGAGGAGCTGATGCTTTAACCTTTGAAGAATTTGCTAGCTGATCTTCTAATGTTTGGTCTTTTTCCTTAACAGGGGCAGCAGGCTTTTCAGGAGAGGCTGGTGCATCTTGTTGAACAACATTATATTTGGATCGGAGGTTGTATCTATTTTTATCTTCTGCTGTGAAAATGCCATCACCAAGAAGATCATCTTCTGTCTGTTCAGTCATTAATGATTCCTCATAATCTTGTTGTGTTAGATAATACTTCCTTGTCTCTTCTCCAACACAATGAATGTCACCTTCCCCATCCTCTTGATCTTCACCATTGTCTTCATCCATTACTACATTCTGAAGAGGTACTTTTATCCTCTGATCTTCATTAGAATTCCTATCTCTTTGCAGAATCTGAGTTTGTGGATTATTCCTTCTGTAGGGAAAATCATTTGGATTTCTGGGGGCAAAAGCATTTGACTCTTTTGCTCTTGCTGGTTGCTGATTCTGAACCTTCAACTTTGATATTTCAGATGTTAGACTGTCCAACATCTTAGCCATCTTTTCCATTTTACTGTTAGAAGAAGAAGAGGACTTGACAGCAGACTTCTTCCTCTCAGCCCTTCCTTTAAGCTTCTGAGATGTTGTGATGTTTGACTCAACCTCGAGGGCGACATCTTGCATTAAAGAAAGAATGGATGGTCGTCTTTCTCTAAGGATAAGACAAAACTCTGAATCAAAGGCAGCAGAAGATGTGATCTTTACCGATGCATCACTTGGTTTAATCTCTGCAGGGATCTTACCAAACATTTTATTAAATCTCTTGATAAAATCTGAGACTGACTCTCCATCCTCCCTCTTCAAATTTCCAAACTCAGAAATGTAGTATAATAGATCTCTTCTTTCTCCCCAATGCTTCAAGAATACCTCATCTAATTGTTCAATGCTAGTGATCGAATTTGCTGGTAGCTCTTTGAACCACTTTCGGGCTTGGCCATCCAAACTCTGAACAAAAACTCTAGTCCACACATCTTCTTCTGAGATATTGATATTTTCGGCATAAGCATAAAATGCTTCAATATGTTCTTCAACAGTATACTCCCCTGCTCCTGTAAATTTTGGCATATATTTCTGATAGTCACCGGTTGGCATGGCAGACAAGGGATTTGGAAATACAAGTGGGGCATATCTGTTTGCCAATATTTTTTCCATTCTGGTCAAAGGGGCAGCCATGACAGTCTTGGTGATTGATACAGATGAGGAACTCGTAGGATATGATGGAGGAGATGAGCTACCTGAGTTAGAATAGAAGGGTTGTCTTACTTCACCTTGAGCAGATTTTTCGGAAATGGATGAGAAATAAGATTCTTTATAGAACTGACCAAGCAACAAAGCTATATTTTCTTCTCCTTTAGAGGACAGATCATGGAGGATATCTTCAAGAACAAGAAGATTAGTGTGGGTGTATAGGACACCTTTCGAAGTTTTGATGGGTGATGAATCGAAAGAAGATGAAGAAGAATTTTCTTTCTGCTTGGAGGATTCTGTATTGAATTCTTTTGGATGGGATGAAATATCAATCTCAAGAACAGAATCAGTAATATTAGAAGAAAATGAAGGTTCCTCTCCCTTCAATGTTTGAGAAAAGTTTTCGGTTTCCTGAGAATTATAAATTTCAGCAGCAGGGGATTCAATTAGAGGTTTCTCAGAAATAAAATGAGGAGTGTTTATTTGAATACCTAATTCTACTGCCTTGACAGATCCGGAAGCCTGTCTTTACAAAGATTTACCCTTACTGATGATCTTCTCAGGGTCAGGAACTGGTGTCGTCAGTGGGCCTTCTTGGTTCACCTTGGTGTGAGCTCTTTTGGGAGCCACTTCATTTCAATGGAGTCGCCAGATAGAAAATGTAAAAACGAAAGTGTCTACTTCTTGTCTATCATCAAGAACTAGATCTATGTCATCTCCCAGAGAAGCTGAGCTTCGATCTCCTCTCCCCGGCAACGACGCCAATTTGTGATCACTCCAAGAAACCCTTTGTGGTTGTAGACCGAAGGTGCTTGGTAACTTAAGAATAATGGTTTTTATGTATTTGGGACAATGGGGTCTTCAATGGTTTGTATAAGAAACAACTCATCACACATTCAAAGATAAAGTGCTTTCAGTAAACAATAACCAGATCCAATAATTGAAATAGAGTATGGAGAAAACTATTCTCGATTTGCCAATACTAGTGAAAGTAGGGCCTAATACAAGATAGCAAGGAATCCTCTAATTTCAAGCCTATGAGTTCAACAAAGAGGTAACAGTCTTTATGAACTAAAATAAATTGAAATTAAATTACAGAGAATGAAAGATGAACAATTATGGCATTGCAAACGAAAGGAAACTTCACTTTATTTCTGCAAAAAGAGTCTATACAATGGCATAAAAATTCTCCCAGTTTGAACCTTTGTTTCATATCAAAAATAGGCATTTATAGCCTCTTACAAACAATTATACAGATCCTAAAAACATGGATCTGTATTTAATAAAGACAACTCAATTCTATCTAAACAACTTGGAAATAAAGTCTTTAACAACTAAACTTAAAAGTCGAACTGTCTTCAATATCCAAAATTTCCATCTGCATCCTTCAGCTCCTGGTATCTGCAATGTGGTGAAAAATAGCAGGACACCTGTCTTTGACAGTTGGATTTCCCAACGTTTATGGTCGATTTTTGAGGAAATGGTTTTGCATGGATTACCAAAATTCTCTCGAATCTCTGATGCTGAACCTTTTGCATGCGATCTGATAGCCCACTGATACACTGGAGCCCCTTCAAAACCTGTTTGTAATGAACTGTCCTGTCCTTGGCTTCAAAAATTAGTTTTCCAGCTTTCAACAGCGCACTCCTTTAATTTTTTGCAGGTTAGCTATTGAAAGCCGTCACTTTGCACAGCTAACGGGTCATAAAGTAATAGCTTTACACTGCTGAAAGTCCCAATTGTGCTCAAAATGAGTTTTCACGTCCAAAATTTGATTTCAACAAAACTCAGTGTGTTTTCGATTTCTCACCTTGCATATTAACGACGACTTGAGCGAGTACCTTCAGATCTGGATGGGGTTTTTGGCTTAGTTTTTGTTTCAACCTCCTTATCTGCCTTTTGAGGCATTTGGCAAGCCACCACAAGCTGTTGTAGTCTTTGGTGAGTATTTTCTTCCTCTTCTTCTCTCTAACACTTTCCTTAGCCAATCTTTCAAACGCAGCATTGGTCTTGGCGAAGTTATCAGACAACTTCTTATACCTTTCTTTAATCACCCGTTCCAAGACCTCTTGCTGAGCTATGACCTCTTTCAAATGCTTGATCTTATGAGACTTCTTTGACTTGGAGATTTTTGATGTTTCTCCCTGTTCTGTCTGATTGAAGGTTTCATAGTTTTGTGCACACTCAGCTGACTGCTCAAGACTCTTAGTGACAGGGCATTGATCTTGCTGGTCTGATTCTGAATCTGAATAGGGCAAGTTTAGTATATTGGTTCTCTTCTCTGTACTCTGCTCTGCAGGATGCTCTGTGTTCTGCTCTGTGGTCTGTTCAAAGTTTAACTTTCTATTCAACCTGTGAGGCTTCACTCCAGATATTTTGTCTTCTGGAGGTCCTGGCAGGGTCCTTCCTTTTCTTGAACTGCTTTGAGGAGATGATTGTTTCTTTGAACTCTTCCCCTGTTCATTTGCAATCTGGTTCTGTGTTTCAAAACCTTCCCAGAATAGGAAATGTTCCCAGTTCCTTCCCTATTGTTTCAATTCCTCCAGGATAATCAATTTTATGAGGCCGAAGTGACACATAGTAGTTTTCATGCTCAAAGGTTGAGCTCTAATCTTCTTTCAAACCTTAGTCAAACTTTTATGTAGGAAATAAGGCAAATTAAGAGGGGTCTTGCCTATGAAATGATCCAGGAGTTTGAAGTGGTACATCATAAGTTTATCATACCTTCCCTCCGAGGTAATGTACAATTGGATACCTTTGAACAGTTCCTGCCATTCTTCGTCTAGATAAGAAACTAGCATACCATTTTTCCATGCCTTGTGCCTGTACCCCTCTTTCAAATAAACTCTGAAATCGAAATCTTTGGGAGCAGTGGTTTTAAACCATCTCTGACCGGTTCTTGGTAAACTTGTAGTTGCGGCAATGACAGCTTCATCCACTCTAATTTCCATGGACCCGACAAGATCTTTGTTCCCATCGAAAGTCTTGGCAAAAGCTTCTACTATAGCTTGGTGGCAACCAATTTGCAATCTTTCAATGAACCCAATACACCTTGCGTTTGAAAAATGTCTCTGGACTTTGGGGTGTGTCTGTAAAAAGGACAGGCTATCCAACTCTCTCTTGAGTACAGCACCACTGCTTTTTTTGACCATTTTGTAGCTCGAAGATCCCGACAATTTGTAACCCCTGCAACTGTTGGTCGAGCCAAGGTTCTGCACTGTGGAAAGCACTTCGGGATTCGACTCTGTTTTAAAACATTTGAAATTTTGATAAGCCTCCGCGAACAGGGTATGATATGGAAACAATGAATTTCTTTGATGCTTATCAGAACGGTGGTACCTCCTCTGTACTTGCACCACTGCATTAGATCTTGACATCCCCGATGCCATGATTATAGAGCGTGAGTTTCTAAGCCGAATTCGCATCACAATCCTACTCTGACGTGCAGAATTGAGTTTCCATCATTACCCACTCTCATCAGCGCATGATTTGGATTTGCCTGACGTGGGATGATCATATCATCATTGCCTTCAGACGTGGATATCACACACGTGATTCCCGCTTTCTTCAACCAACAGCCCATGGAAAACGCCTCTGTTAGCTGTTCATAGTTGCTTCTTTCATCAACGCGTGACCCTGTAGAAAACCCCCATTCGTTGTTGAAAGTCTTCACTTTCCTCAGCGCGTGATGTTTTGAGAACTACTTCTTAGCTGCAGAAAGTCTTTACTTTCACCAGCGCACAACCTTTGAAAAACCACTCCATAGCTGCAGAAAGTATGCACTTTCAACAACGCAGGACCCGTGAAACTGATTCTTGCACTTTTTGAAATTCACCACTTTCAACAGCACAAAGACTTATGAAAAGCACTCCTTAGCTGCTAAAAGTCGCCACTTTCCATAGCGCACACTCAACTTTTGGGCACACGTTAGCTGTGGAAAGTGAATTATGAAAATTTTGAAAAGAAGTCTTTATGGGTCAAATTATTTTCTAAGACAAATTCAAAACCTAATTTTTTGCAGCTATAAAAACTCGAAAAATAACTTGAGGACACTACCGATAGCCATGATATCCACTACGAAACTCAACCAAAAGGACGGTTTTATTTTGGGAGTTAGCATCATGAATGGAATTTATTTTATGCATATTTGTTTAAATTTCATGATTTTATCTATGTAACCAATGCAAGGTGGCATCGTTGAGATATTAGGGTCATAGAGGAGGTTAACACCCTAGCGATTGTTTGTACCATCTTTGGTGAGTTGTCTTATGTTGAATTACAAAGTATCATTTTGTAAGTCTTTTAATTCATTGTGGAAAATAACTGATAACAAAGTTTTTTCTTCGTGAGTTCTCTCAAGCAACGAACCATACCTAGTCCCAAAACAAATCAAGTTTGTTCTTCAAGAAAGAGAATAAATATCAATTTCCAACATGCTCTTGAGTGTGGCGAGGGTGGAAGTGTTCAATGATTGACCAATGACTTCCATTTTGTATGTAGGACACCATATAGTTATTTTTTATGTTTTGGGAACTTGTTTCCATGATGTATATTTGGCATGAGGTTCCATTTCTTAAAAAATGTACAATTTAGAAAATTTTGAATATATATAGGCATTGTCTAATTGTTCTACGTTTTGGATTTTTTCACCGGAATCCAGTGATACAAATATACACAAAATCACTATTTTATGTTATTTAAAATCCATTTTGAATGAAAAAATGGATTCATCATGTTGAAAAAACCTTGGGGCACTCGGATTATACATAAATAATCATTCAAATATGTAGATCTAACAATTTCTCTCCAGATTTCGAGAAATTATCCCAGGAAAATATCGCCTGAAAAAGAACAAAACATAGAACATTTAGACTACACACACACAATTACACACATTTCATGGAACATTTTTTTATGAATCTCATTGTTTGTGCATTCTATTTTGATGAATGTATGAATTTTATGTGTATGAATGTTACACATTAATGAATATCTTATGATGGAAAATATTTCTAAGTGCTAAATCAATATCCAATTAATGGTTCTCATTACCTACATTTTACAAAAATTGAAGATCCATCCTAGTTAATGTAACACCCCCTCTATAAACCCTAAGTATAAGTAATTAATCACGATTGGTGATTGGCATGGAATGGAATGTAATTATTGTAAATA
The DNA here is from genome assembly GCA_009831015.1 of Picea engelmannii. Taxonomy (NCBI): domain Eukaryota; kingdom Viridiplantae; phylum Streptophyta; class Pinopsida; order Pinales; family Pinaceae; genus Picea; species Picea engelmannii. The sequence continues at coordinate 154,896 of ML783396.1, read as the reverse complement.
TTGTTTAATTGTAAATGCAAAAAAATTGGTTGTGGGGTGAATCCTTGAAGTACTCTCCATGGTACCACTAGGGGAAAGGGTGAAGAAAACCTAGAGAGGTGTTCATCATGCTAAAGATGACTTGAGCCTCCTTGCTGATAATATTTGATTTTGGGAACATTTAGATATTCCCTTTAACTTTGATTTCAAGGAAAATCAATTAATGAGGAAGGGTTTGTGGTTGAGAAACCAACCACCCTCCATGAATATAGGTATGGGAAATCTGGCTAGGACAACTGAAACTATCATCCATAGGTACAATAGGGTACCATTATCTACAACAAAGATTAACCACATTGGTTCCTTCTAACATAAGGAGGAAGATGGGTCCAAAAAATTCCTTTGTGGAGGTGTGCAAAAGAAGCACATGAGAGTAGACAAAAATATCTATAGGTTAGAGATATGGAGGTGGGTGATTGGGCCAAGAGAGGGAAGAGAGCATAAGAGATATGAATCTTGGGTCAGAGAGCCTAGAAACTTGACTTGAGCTATGAAGGCTACAAACTTGATGTTGGGAAAGCATATGATAAACCTTGTTTAGGTATTGAGATAGGTGGGTATGATAAAATATCTATAAGAGTGGAGTGAAGGAGAGTGTCCTTCACAATTTTCTAATAACTTGAGTGAGATATCCTTTGTGGTATCATGGTTGGAATGGGGGTAGCCATATTTCGAAGTTACTAAGAAATAAAATCCTATGGTTGGGTGGAAATGAAAACACCCACAGTCAGTGGATGGATACAATCTTGTAAAAAGATAAGTGTCATTTTACTATGTGCAATTGAATTGAAAATAAACAAGTTACTATACTCATACTAGGATTGTGTGCCTGGTTAATGAAATTGATACTTGTCCCATTGACATGCATCAACACTCAATTGAATTGTATCAAAAAGAGTAAGATATATGTGTAAGTATAAGTCATCTTTTCATTCTATGTAATATATATATTCATTACAATGGGTATCTTGTAAAAGGGAACCAGATCTATAAGTAAGAGACATGTGATAAACTTGAGATAAGGAATTAATGGAAAAACCTTAATCTTCTACCTTCCCTTAACATGAAAGGGTTGTAGGGGAAATGAACCCTTAATGGGGTGCCTATGTAACAAATTATTACTTGTCGAAAGACAGTTCAATGGTCTATGGAATAGAAAGAATATCCCTATAGAAGACACGGGGAAAGATGGTAGTTTTTGTAGTCTAAAGCGAGAACTATAATATTCTTAACGCCTAGTTGCAGTGATGAGACTCAACAACCATATGGTTCTTAAGCTGAGAACCCATATCATCCATCCAAATATGGGACACCTACCCATCATATTCCTTCGTAGATCGACACAAAAGGGTTTTTTGTTGGATCATAGAATGGTTGAATTCCAACTGTTGATCCGATACGTAAGCTCATGAGGAATTTCAACATCCTGGGGTAGGAGAGAATCGGACCACTAAAGAATTCTAAGTATGAACTCTTTGGAATTTTTGATACACCGTTATATGGGGACCAGGGTTCCAACCCCTAGTTCCATGACTCGTTACACAAGAACAAGGAGAGAGAGAGTGATATATTTAGAATGTGTTATGCCTACATGGCAGCCAAGGTGTCATCGGGGTGACACTTTTCAGCTCTTGGTTTTCTGATTATTTATGTATGGGACCCTCATCAAGCTCATTCCCCAGAATGGGCATGTTAAATATCAAACTGTCAGATATGAGGGTAATAATATCCTCACCATCAATCCTTCCCGGTAAGAAATCTCAGATCTTGGACATCGGGGAATGTTCAATGTATGAGGTGTTGGGAAATTCCTAATGGTATGATGTTTTGGTGGTTAAGATCCCGAGATGATGTCACCCAAATAGTGTCAATAGGAAAAGTGTCTACACCTATATGGATGAACCTAACTCTTGGTGACGACATATAGACCACATTAGTCCATGTGGGAGTCGATGTGTCAAATGTGGGTCCAAGTGGACACGAAGGCCTAGAATTGGGGCCTTAGAATGCTAGTAGTTATATCTATTGGACAATATATCCTAGCCATATATATAATAGGGTTGTTACATCATTATTAATAGTACTTAATCACCTCATAATCCTCGAACAACGAACCACAAAAAGTTTTATTGGGAAGGAGATCAGTAAAGAGTAGTGATATGATTCTCGCGGTTACCTGGTGGAGACACATGTCCTCTTTAAATCCTACATGATGGAAATATCCCACCATTGATCTTGATCAGGTGTTAAATATGGATCATTTATTTCCCTTTAACTAATCCCAAATTTAGTTGTGGACCACCACAAAAATCAGAATGTGTTGGAACCTTATGCTCCATGTGTCGACTTGTGAGAGGACCCTTAGGTCAGCATGACGTATCTTAGCATCGAAAACTTGGGATGTATTATAATTCCGAACATACAAGAACTTGTTGAGGCCTACGATATGTCGAGATGAGGATCATCTATCTATTGATCGATGAGCTAATATTCATCATCCATCCCTTAAAGGCAGTACTATGCTAGGACTGTGGATGAAACTATGGTAGTCAACGAATCTATCCGCATGGGATTACATCCATAGATATTGTGGATTCATGATCCTGATATTAATCTATACAATACCGTCATAATTGTGAGGTTTAGCTTATTTAACCATCTTGTAATCTCTGACATCGAGCATTTTAAAGGTTTATACTATGATGGGAAAGTCACGACATCAGATGTCTAGGGGTGATGTGTCACACTATGGATGACCCATGTGTCATAATGTTGGACGACCAAATGTTACCCATCGATGGTGCCATGTGTCACCTCGATTTGGAATAATTGGTCAGATATTAATAGGGAAAATGGATGCCACATGTCGAGTGGTATGAGTGTCACGTGTCATGTTAGGTGGTAGACAGTGGCAAGTCCATGAGTCCTATATAGTTTGTGCCACATGTAATTCTAGGTGACAGATGGTGGTTTTATGCGACACTAGGTTACAAGTGTGTCTAAGCCACATGTTATGCCACATGGAAGTTTGTGGTAGTGCCATGTATACATAGGTACCAACACATCTCAGATCGAGCCTTTTGGGCTATACTAATTAGTAAAAGGGTCTAGGTCCTACGATCCCAAAAAGAAAAGGACATGTGTCATTATTTGGTGAGAGTGGACCTCAAGAGAATGTGAATCATACTACTATGCATAAGGAAGGTTGGGGCTCGAAGTTCCAAGGGTCCAGTGGCCAAGTGGTTGGTGCCACGCCAATGCCATGCCAACAACATTCTCCATGGAGGAAAACATAGAACATTTCAGTGCCATGTTGTATGGGCATTATGACATGGAGTGACATGGATGCTAGGTGGTAGTATAGAGGCAAGTGACCATCAAAGGTCCAAAAACTTCAAAGGGACATAACTTTTTAATTATATCTATGTTTTGGGAAAACTTACATTCCTTGGAAAGATATTGGTGAGAAGAAGACAATGATATCCTTCTTAAAGGGATTCGAAGAGGATCAATAAAAGAGAAAATTTAATACCCAGTCCCTTAAAGGGGTACTGAGGGGGGTGGTTGTATTACATTTAAGATTCAATAAACCAATATTAACAATCATGTAGGATAACATGATCACATTATAAATAAGAGAGTTGGAACCTCACATTACTCTATCCAAAATGAAGCACAGTTCATTATAATGGCAATCAGAACATGTTACAGTGGTTTCTTAATACAAAACCAACACATAAAATATGAGTGCATAATAAAGCCTCACATCAAATGAAAATTTACCTCAAATTCTCCATTAAGCTTTCCAAAATGTTCCACAATGTAGCCCAAGAGAAGATCTCCTAAATACCCAAATTAGCCACCCTTTACAATGGGGAGAGAGAACTCTTATTTATAGAGTGAGTCTCTTCTCTTATACAATAAAATTTTATTATTTTCTAACTAACTCCATGACAAGTCAAATAAATATTATAAAAATGAATTAGTTAGATCTCTCCTCAATCCATGGTTGACCATGTTACAACATGTGGACATTATCCTCTCTGTTATCTCCCAAAATGAATCAGTCAATTTGTTCCATTTTGTAGGTGATAGCATGGTCATAAATTAGGGTTCTATATAAATTTTTAGAATTTTGAAGTGTCAAAACATAGGATTTAAGGTGTTATTCTAGAAATAAATCGATCCTCAAAAGATCTTTTCAAAAAATCAAGAAAGCCTCAGGTTTCAAAATAGGCTAACATCTATTTTGAAGTTGAAGTTAGCGAGTGAAAGCCTCAGGTTTCAATGGCTAAAGGGTACTCCCAGCAGCAAGCAAGGCGGTGAAAGTGTTAACACAGGTTTTTCTCCAACGGTTTTAGAAACCCAAAAAGGGTACCCTGGACACACGTCATACGATCATCATGGCAAGTTAATGGAAGCAAATGAGTGGTGACACCTTTTCATCATGTTCTAGCAGGATATCATGATAGTTTGTGATCACGTATTTCGTGCAGCAAACATAGAAGGGTTTGAAGAGGTGACAAACTCTTATTCACCATTACAACTAGAGGATAAAGTACCAGATATCTGATGACATAAAATCAAATCATCATTTATTATTTTAAACTCACAGTGTTCAAAAATTCTATTATGGGGTTTCATATGTCAATTGATAACACAGGGTCATTTTCACCAGCGCCAACCCTTTCCTTATGTAGAACGATTACTGTGTCAACTGTGTACAGATTAATTGGTGATTAAGTTGCAGATGGAAAGGAAGTGAGGAGGACCACTTATGAGGAAAGAATTAGACAATTTTTTTTTTTTGCAGTCTCATCCAGAGGTGCAGAAGCGTTTCTCAGACGCAGGTTGTATGACATATGTGGAAAAGTTGTAGGAGGGATATCACCAGGCCATAACAGAGACTTTTACAAAGTCATACGATGGAAGAAAGCTACAATAGGTTCTCTGTAATAGTTATGAAGTTGCCATCGCTTCAACTACTGTCTTACCCAGAACATGCCAAAGTTGGTTTAAAACAATAGTGACCAAGAATTTGGATTTTGGATCATACCTCAAGACAAAATTCCTAAGTATAACCTAGAAGAAAAGTATCCTTATTTCTTACCTTGAAGAGGAATGGCATGTTCTATTCAAGGGAATTCAACTATATATAACCTCAGAGGGAAAGTATGACAAGTTGATGTTATATCACTTTAGACTCCTAGATGACTTCGCAAGGAAGGTCCTTCTAAATTTATCTTTCGTTATTCATAAAATCCTAACAAAGGTTTGTAATAGGATCAGAGCCAAACCATTCAGCGTCAAAAATGCCCTTTGTCATTATGGCTTGATTAAAATGATCATCTAGGGAGAATTGAAATAGAGAAAAAGAACTTGGCATAACTTTCTCTTCTGGGAAGGTTTTGAGACCCAAACTCAACCTATGAATGAAAAGAAGAAAGCAGGCAAGAAGTAGCCAACTCCTCAAAGTAGCTTGAAGAGAAGGAGATCTCTCCCAAAGTCACTAGAAGAGAAAAAATCCAGCGTAAAGCCCAAAAAAGCTAAAAAGAAACTAGATTTTGAAACAAACTCAGAGAAATCCACAGTAAACAAGGCAAATGTTCTAAATTTTCCATACACAAATTCAGACACAAAACTAGAAAAAGATGATGAGACTTCATCCATCAAAATTCCAGAGAACTTCATGGAACCTGCACAGGATTTTGAAGTTTTACTTCCAAAGATGAAGGTGAAACCTCAAGAAATAATAAATCAAAGAAATCACAGAAGATTAAGGAGCTGAAAGAGATAATAGCACATTAGGAGATTCTAGAAAGGGTGATAAAAGCAAGATATAAAACTTTATCAGAGAATTTTGCAAAGACCAATGCATCTTTTGAGAAGCTGGCACTTGAAAGCATTAAGGATAAGAAGAAGAAGAAAAAGATCACAAAGGATTATAACAACTTATGGTGGTTAGCTAAGCATCTGAAGAGGAAAATCAAAAATTTGAAAGAAAGAATTACCACACATCCAGATTTACAGGTGTTGGCACAGGTCATTGTAAATTTATAGGGAGATTAATCAAGACTAATAAAAACAATGATTTTTTATTTTAAACGCGAAAGGTTTTCCTTTTGATTAAAACATAACTTTCACCAGCATCGAAAGCATGTTTATAACTAATTAGCTATTGAAAAGCAGAGCTTTCATCAACTACTTAGCAATTTCTAAGGTGAAATAGCTGGTGAAACCGCAAAGAAAGAATTTTTAAGATTTTGAGCTCGAACAGAGCGATTTTTGGGTGATTTAAAAGATAAGAGGGAATCAAAAAGATTAATCAACAAATCATGAAATATTCAGTTTCAAAGATTCATGGAGATATATGAGGTGAAGACTCATATGATCAGCCATCACCTTACTTACAGCCGTGAAATTTTTCCAACCACTGAAGACGTGTGTCCTTTCCTCCATGACACATCAGAGACATAGCAATGATGAAGACCAAATGTCGAAGACAAACTTTGAAGACAGTTCAATTCATAGGAACTAGTTCTTAGTTATCCTATTGTATTTAGTTTTGTTTTCTGTTTTCTATATTAAGAAATCCAAATACAATTTTCCAGGATCTAAGACTTGTTGTAAAGGCTATAAATGCCTATCTTTTCCAGATTCCAGGGTTCGATTTTGGATATAGAAGATACTATATTGTAAACAGACTTTTCCATATGATAATACAAATCATAGATTTCTCTCTCTATTAATGTAAGATTCTCATCTTTCCTTCTATACTCTTATTCAAGTTGTTTTAGCTATAGAATCACTGTCATCTCATTGGTTAGCTAATAACTTGATTAATAGTTGCTTATCATTGTTTATTATACCCTACATTTGTATTTGGTTTATAAGCATTATTTTCTCAGCCACTTAAAAGCTATCATCTGATTATTGATCCTTGAGAGCACTGGTTCATTTGATTCTCATTTTGAATGTTTGAATACCATATTGTAATTGAGTTATCCCATTTATCCACACATACAAAATACAAAAACAAGTTTACCTTAAGTTACCAAGCATCTTTGACCCACAACCTCAAAGAGTTTCTTGGAGTGATAACAAATTGGCGTCGTTGTCGGGGAAAGGAGACTGAAGCTCAACTTTCCCGAGAGACGACACAGAACTGGTCTTTGATGATAAACAAATATTAGACATTACTTTGGTTGTAATCATCTATCTAGCAACTCCACAAGTTCATCATGTCTCCAAAGAAGATCAGTACCAGGGCGAATCCACAAGAATCACCTGTCACACCAGTGCCCAACCTAGAACTAATTCTCAGAAAGCAAAGATAATTTCAAGGTCAGACATCAAAATTAGGTACCCAAAGTAATCCTCTTTCTCTTTATAATAAATCCATAGAAGAAAACACTGGATCTTCTTCCTCTAAGATTGTCAGTGAAAAAGCATCTATAACAACTGCAGAAGAGTCAATTATTTCTTATCAAGATCAAAATGTCATTACAAAAGAAGTGATAGGCTCAAATTTGGATGAAGAATCATCTAAAACTTTAGAAAGAAATAACATCTCATCATCCCTTGAGTCTTTTCACTCAAAATAGGAAGAAGACCATATAAATATTCACACGAGCCTCCTTCTTGTAGAGCATATTCTTCAAGAACTGTCTGCTAAAGGTGAGGAAAACTTGGCTGAACAACTTAAAAAATTCTATATAGCCTCATACAAAACTTCTTTTGCATCAGAGATTTATCTCCCTCTTAAATTAAATCCCCACAATGCTGAGGAATTGGAGAAAAGTCTATCACCTCTCTCACCAATAATCATTATGGTTGCACCTCCTCTTTTGACCAAGAAGCAACAAATCCTAGCTACTAGGTATGCACCATTAATATTTCCAAATCCAATATCAACCATGCCTATAGGATACTATCAAAATTATATCCCCAAATTCACAGGTGAAGGTGATGTGATTGCTGAAGAACATATAGAGGCCTTGTTGGTGCAACTATTTTCATAATGTATTACCAAACATAAATTATCAACCGAGATTCATAATCAGTAGAGTTGATGCACTATCTATGCCAATAACATATAGGTTCCTATGTCTGTTTAGTATAGATTAGATAAGAAAACCATTTAGAAACCAACACACTCTTAAAAATAAAAATCTTCACACAACTCAAAAGCTGGAAAGAAAAACTCACAAACAAGAAAAAGATCTTGCCCAAGTCATGGACATGTTCATTGATGGCTCATGAAAGGAAAATATGAACTTTGATTCTATCCCCTGAAACAACTAAACTAACAAGTGGGATGCCCCATTAAAGCTCATGTATGGTGAAATATGGAGATCCAAATGTTCCTGCATTACCACACTTTGCAACCAATTCAAATAGTGAAATCAAACAAAATAACATGAAATCGAAATAACAAATACATGAAACAGAAATCTACACTTGTTACACATGAAATTTTCACACCTAGGTACCTCTCCCTAAGTGTCATAAAGTGTCATATAAGTTTCGCATACACCTTGACACCATGGAATAACCTATGTCACAATGCCTAGTCAATGTGGAGGAGGGATATATTACATGAAGGCCAAAATACAAAGTACACATGAATTATTATTAATATTCATGGAAAAGGAATTGATTAAGTGTGAGAATCAAGTGCACATGAATTATTATTAATATTCATGAAAAAAGAAAGTAATTAAGTGTGAGGATCCACCCCACATTTGGTTTCCTATTTTTTTAGGGAAGGTGTAGGATCTCATGGATGGTTGAAATATTTCCTCCATAAAATCCTTGAGAGATATTTCCTCCCCAAAATCCTTAAGAGATATTTTCTCCCTAAATATCTTAGAGATCCCTTTCCTAGTGGATGTGATGAGAGATTCTCTCCATGGTGGTTAAATCTCCAAATCTTATATAATGAGGGATTTCCATGGAGGAGGGGGAATGTAGATTGATAATTATACCAAACTTATGATCTCATGAGTGGTATGTCATTTGGATCATCAACATTCTATGTGTGGACTATTTAAGCAAGGGTTTGGAAAAGGAGGACTTGATGAAGCTATTGCACTTGCATCTACGGTTGTAAGTTTCCTTCATTGTTGTTCTCATCAATATAATATGCTTGGCCTGTTTCTTTCTAGTTTGTGCTTAATCTCACATGAACTTGTCTCTAATAGATAGATCTGTTTCAAACTAATCTCAGTAGAGTAGGAGGTGGTTGTACTTTTTTTTGTCTACAGGGCTTATCGAGGAGCGAAAGATTGGAGCTCAACTTGGACCGTGCAGGGACAAACACCAGTAAAAGGTACTTCTTTTCTCCTTCCTCCTCACACATTAGTTTATCTAGATCTAAAAGGAATTCAGTGATCATGATAAGCATATTATGTCTTAAGAGTTAATATTCTAGCTCTATAGAGGATATCTACTTGTCCGCAGGGAGATTTTCCTTCAACAGAAATTGGCGACTCCACTGGTAATGTTCTCAAAAACTGCTTGGCTTACTTCCTTCAATTTTTTCCCCCATCCAAATAGACGAGTACCTCTTTTTAATTTAATGAGCTCGAGGAGTGTAACACATGCTCAATATAACTCACCTTCGGTAAGTCCCTCTTCCTTTGTTTAACGAACTAGAAGAAGTAAGGGTTCGATCCCATATGGGCCTGTCAATGTTTGTTTAATGAGTCCAAAGATAGAAAACTCAAAGGTTTTTCATGATTATAGAGTCTGGAAAAAAACTTAAAAGAGAACTCTCTCAGTTCCTTTTTCGTAAATTAGTATGATGAGACCGAAAAAGAGATAAACTATCACTCAACAAATGTTTTCTTCAAATGCTTTAATGAGCGTGAAGAGAACAAGGTCGCTCGACAATCTTTTCATATTTAGAGAGTCTAAAAAGAACTTAAAGATGACTCCAATGTTGTCCTTTTTCATAATGTTAGTCTCGCGAGGCCAAAAAAGAGATAAATTATCACTTGAAAGACACCCTTTCAAACCTTTTAATGAGTGGGAAAGGAAGCAAGATCACTCGACAATCTTTTCATGTTTAGAGAGTCTGAAAAGAGCTTAAAGGTGACTCCAGGGGGTTCATTTTTCGTGTATCCATACAGGTCGGAAAAAGAGATAAAATTCTACCCGGATGCATTCTCATGTATTTACGAGCACGAGAAATAACATAGACTAATCTCAGTATGCCCCCAACTTTGAAAAGCTAGTGGCTTAACTCCAGAAAGATCATCAAAGGCCAGAGACATGCCCTCCAAGCTTCAATTCATTCACTGGCTCTGAGGTCATCATCAATTTCTCTAGTAGATGAGAAAAAGGAGAAGGGTGGATGAAAAGAAGGTTCAAGAGAGGTGACTGTTTCATTTTTTAATGAGCTTGACATAGGAAAAGAACTATGCTCAGGGCCTCTGTTTCATATTTTAACGAGCTTGCCACAAAGAAGAGAAACTATGCTCGTGACTGCTTCTTGATCATGGCTTCCAAGAGGATAATGCTCTGGAAGGATACCACGTCAAGGGACAAAACTTGGTCATGGCCTCTAGGAGATCTTTGCTAGATGGAATATGATCACGAATGAAGGAAAAAATGTCGAGGGTCATGATAGGAGTAAGGAGATTGAGCTCCAATAAGCCTACCGAAGAAATCACCATGTACACTACCGGATCCAAATCATCGGAAGTCAAAGGCATGGGAGAATCAATATCAGGAGGGGAGATAGAGTGTATATCCGCCCGAATTTCTTCATGAGGGGGAAGAAAAGAAGATCGGTGACGTTTATTATCCCAAGGTAAATTGTCAATGCGAAACATTTCTGGAATAGATTCATCAAAAGGAAAAATTGGGGAAATGCAGTCGATTCTAGATGACAAGGAACTCAACCGTGATTACATCGAGGAACTGTCAGGTGCCAATAGATGTTGTTCATCCAATGAGGGATAACCAGATGGGATAGAAATGTATGATGTTTCAGCTGGACTAAGTGGCACGGTGTCACCTAGTGCATCGAATTCAAATGGACAAGGTACAATCCAAGGGTCAGATGATTCCAAAGATTGATAAGCCGTAGTCAAAATCATATCGACGGTGGCAATATGATGGGTAGTCGGTGGAAGTGGTGTAGGGAAGGTACCCATGAGGCTAGAATCTTTTAGTAAGCCAATGCCAATGATTTCATACGTGATATTGTGGTCTCCCAAGAAAGGAATATTGTTGGTAGCAGGAATGCGAGCATCGATTGTGCAGAAATCCAACTGATCAACAGTGACAATTTTTCCCTGATGAGGAAATTGGACACATCAGAAAAATGATGAGGCAACGGTAGTCATAGCATAAAACCAAATTCTTCCAAGTAACATGTTGTAATTGAGGGGAGCATCAACCACCTCGACATCAACAGTAACAATTTTTCCACCCAATTGGATGGGCAGGGACTGTAAAATCCCATGGGGATGAAAACCTCTCCCATCGAAGGTGCGTAACATCATTGGGGATTTGTTAAGTGAGGGTGATTTTAAACCTTTCCAACACACTAAATACATGACACAAGTTGAGGCTTCCCCATCCAAAATAGTTCGGTGGATTTGTTGATTGTGAACAACAACATCAACTTGGAAAGCAAGTTGGTGGGAGAGTTGAGATGCATAATTGTCCATTTTAAACATGATATGGTTGGATGAATCAGGATCAGGAGCACCAAGAGCAGCCAAGAGCATTCTATGTTGACTGGGGCAGTGTTGTAGAACTTCTAATGCAGACATAGCACACAGTGCTTGAGCCAAATCTTCAACAATGTTGTAGTTCTGGGTGGCACGTGAACTAGGATTAAAGGTAGCTTTACGTGTAGTGATCTTAGGAGGGCATAAGATAGAGTTGAATGTGAGTTTCTCAATCTGGAGTGGTCCAAATGGAAGACTAACTAATGGAAGACTGATGGAGGATGATGATGGATCCAGTAAATTACTGGTACCGTTAGTGTCTTTTCCTTTGTCAGGGTTACCTGGTGTGTCGTATGTCTTAGAGCGAGTGGTAAAATTGATCCCATTAAACATATAAATATGTGCACTCGACGAGGCCTCATCATGAGGATCGCTAGAACTTCCCCTAGGAGAGGGGGTTTGAGTAACCATGGATTGCTGCTATGGAAAAGGTTGAGAAAGCATAGCGGGTAGTGTGATCAGGGGATCAAATTTTGCTCAATTTTCAAAGTGCTAGGATTGCGATGAAAATAGTGCCATTGCGTCCGTCTCATTTTCCTGATTCTGGTGGTATATTTACTTTCGCAAATGGAGTCCGTATGGAGGAGATATCGAGATTTGACCGCCAAGTCAAACAGGTAAAAATTTGGGATGCTGACTGTACCTGTCCGTATAGTCCGTACGGCCACATGGAGGTCTGTACCATCATGATGATGTGGTGTATTGATGATGTGGTGCATTTTGGTTGGATGTTCATTGACTAGTGATATGTTGACACGTGTCGTATTGGAAGCGAATGAGAAGAGGGCACATGGCCCAATGCTTGGGCGCCACGTGTCCCTCATTTGAATGGCTTATATTGGATTTGTAAAAATATTTGGAGGCCGCGGGGTTTGACCCCCGGACCTCCCACAACAAAAAGTTTTCACAATGCTCCATTAACCATTAAGCCACCCGATGATCCTTGTTAGCTATACCATTAAACATATATTTATGTTTGTAATATGTGTTATGTGGAAAAGGGCGCGGGTCGGGGCTTAAGCTCCGACCCTTGGTATCATTACAACACATATGACCCAGTATCGAGGTGGTTAGGGGCTGGAGGCACCTTAACCATCCTACGGTTTGTACCGGTGCACGGTTATGCACGGGACTGGGTTCTTTACACTTTAAATGAGTGTGTGTGCCAGGTTTGGAGAACAAGGGTGCAGATTGTAGAACCAGAGACAACATAGTTGAAGGGGAGAACTTCAAGGAGGCTATCTTCTTCATTTTTCGACCGTTTCAGGTGTCGAAAGAGCCCAGACAGGGGTTTTGGGATGCTGCGGAGCCATTGGAGCAGTCATTCTGTCAATTTGAGCACTGTAAGGCATACTTTTTATCACTTTGAGAAATTTAATATAAAATATCCATTTGGAGGCTGGACCAGGAGATGTAGTCCGGAGTGTGGTGAACTCCTTTATCAAGTTGTTGTGTTTATGTATGATGTTCAATGATTTATGCTACTTTCTATGTTTATTTCTACATAAGTAATCCTTTAATATGTGTTGAAAATTGATCCTGTTGCATTAAACACATAACATTTCACTTGCAATTAATTTAATCAAGTTTATCAAGTCTTCTTCAATTTTAGATCAAGTTGGTATCAGATAAAAGGTTTTGAAGACTTGATATTGTTTGAAAGTTTTGTTTCTAATGCTCACAAGGTTGAAACTCACACGAGGAGAAGGTCAACTTGTGGAGCCAAGTTCTTATCCGACGAGGAGGAAGCAGTTTTGTTCACCGCAGATTGCAGAGAGACATTCACCAAGTATGGCACATGCAGATGATCATGAACGGGTTCCATATGAAGAAGTATATCTCAGGTAGACTCTCATGCAGATGAGAAATATGATGAAGGTCATGTTGGAACGAACTGTGATGTCGCAGGGTGAAGGCTCTAACCCTTCAATCCATAAGGGAGGCGGTGGTGACAAGACTCTAGGCAGAGATGGAGGGAATGGTGCTTCTCCACCACCCTCTCCTCCTCCATCATCATCATCATCTTCTTCTTCTTCTTCTTCAAGTTCGAAGAATCTTCCCCATTCTCCAAAGGGGCATGGTAAAACTCCTTCATAAATTCCTTCTTTAAATCTTGATATAAAATTTGAGTTGCCAATTTATAATGGAGAAGTTAATGCTGAAAAGATAGATAACTGGATAAGGCAAATTGAAGTTTATTCTAGAATACAAAAGATACAAGATGATGAAACAAAAATTCAGTTAGCTTCTTTAAG
>ML783396.1:103968-118777 GCA_009831015.1 Picea engelmannii | reverse complement strand
GATGCGTTATATGTATGAAAAGGATAAAGGAAATGGAACATGGTGAGGGAATTTTCCAAATTCATTCACTCCAGCATGTAAGGAATTGCATGATTAAAGTTTAGAAAATAACATACCTCCACGTACCCAACTATCCAATAGGAATATGGTTGATGTGGCTACTGGAGCATGGAACATGTCACTACTGAAGGATCATGTGAAAGGAGATTGTTGTTGTAGTTGTGACTATTGTCACCGTTGGATCAAAGAATGTGAAGTGGAGGAATCTGAACTGCTACTGATGAATCATGGAAAAGAGAAGTATGAAAGTGGAACTGTAGTACTCTCATATAGCTGAAATCATGTTGTTGTAACTGTTGAGGAGTCATGGAAAAGTGTATATTCTTCACCCGATGGTACAATTCTAATCATGCAAATGGATGTGTCGATGTCGAGCATGAAGAGAAATCATTGGATTACCGGCCATTCATGAATGTAGTTAACCAATGCGAGGAAACTCATCATTGATTTCAATGAGCACCAAGGTACCTGAGTACATCTTGCGAAGTGTGAATGAATGAGCTGATGTCGAGCCACTTGCAAGATCTGATGATCAAGGGACATTGATGTATTCCCATGATTATCAATGAGAGAACTCGCCATTAAGGCATGAAAGCCTCTAGGTACTCAAATGGACTCTAGTCTATATCCCAAATAAGGTGTTGAGGTCGATGGGGCAAGACTTGTTGAAAGGTGGGCCTTAAGGAATCCCACATCAGTGAATGTGAGTTTTTAAAAAATGATTGGTAGGACTATAGATGAAAATATCTCGGTAGAAACAATATGTATGAAAAATAAATCAGGGTAATGTAGTCATCAAAAGGGAATCGAATGGTTTTATTTGCAAGGAAAAATGAATCGAAAAGGATAAAGGGATGTATGTGAATCAGAAAGATAGGCGCATGCAAATTCATGAAGGATAAGGCGATGGAAAGTGGACTTCACGACATGGATGACGAATAAGCTTGGAAGGAGAAATGTGGGTAAACATTCATGACGCAAATGGGTTTATGAATTGTTTTTTTTTTTGTGTAACTGCAAACGTCATGATATGTATGAAGATCAGCTCCTTCAAAGTGTCCAACAAGGAATGTTTCATGGAAAAAGTTTTTGATTCTTGAAAATCACTTCGTCGTGAGATGCGACTGCCTGTGAACCTGAAAAAGCTTAGTACCAATTCCTGCATGAAATCTTGTGAGAAGTTTGAAAACATAATCATGGAGAAGGAAGTACGAATGCAGCAAATTAAAGAAGTAACATGTGTTTATCCTTGTTGTCGTTGTGCACTTATTCCATCATTAATTGTTTCTTAAAGTGACGTTAGGAAAACAATTAGCGTCTAAGCATAGAAGCATGTGTTGGCATTGTTTTCAGGAATTTGTTGAAAAGTCCATTTGCGATTTGGTAGTTTTATAATTTTTATGTATTTTGTTATGTTTTGATTTTTCTAATTTTGATTTTTCTAATTTTTTTCTTTCTTTTCGTGGTTTTATAATTTTTATGGTTTTTGAGGTTTCGTAAGTGTATTTATTCCTACAAAAATAAACTAGAATATTTTTTTTCAAATGGAAATGGGAAAATTACTAAAGAATACAAAACCAAAGTTACAAGTTTCAATCACCATATACAAGCCTTCATTTTCTCCATATGAAAACAATTTTCAATCTAAGTGCGAGAAAGTAAATGAGAAAAGTAGGGTTCAGAAATAGTTGCCAATGAGAAAATGAGTCTTGTTCTACAAATTGATAGTCATTTTTCTGCACGTTGAGAGGGTAGGGGGGGACAAAACAACATTTGCTAGCGTGAGAAACCTACCATATTCTCCTTCTTGACAATGATCACCTGGAAAGTAAGAGAAGTGTTAGAACCATTCCCTACACGAAGAAATACTATAGAAAAATCCTTAATTCACACGAGAATAATAATTTGTGCATCAAAAGCATAAATGATATATCTAGATCTTAATCAGGTGATGAATGGACAATAAATCAACGCATGCATTTATATTTCACTTCATCGTATGGGATCCTCTAAATCCAAGATCGTGTTTGCGGGTGATGTTTTTTGCCAATGTATCAAGACACCCATCCTTGAGTAGAAGGCAGTTGAAAGTCTGACTGAAGCATATCTCAATCAAAGTTGATTGATTGCCTTTTGCCTTGGTTTTGTTGGAAAGTCTCTGGATATTTTTCTTACCGGTGAGAGATACAACAAATAGCGCATAAAATGGGAATCTATTGGGTGAAAACCTTGGAGAAGAGGAAATAAAATAATGTCGAGGTTGCAAATGTGGGGCAATTGCTGCAAAGAAGACACTAAGACGTGGATTTGCAGATGGAAATTATGCCATTACTTCCAAAAATGATTCTTTGACTCACATTAATACATTGGGAGTACTCATCCTTTTTGAATCATGATGAAAGAAACTTCAACCTCTCTTCTTTAGTTAGATCAGATGCATAACTAGCCAATGCAACCAAGGCAACCTTTCGAGGAGGATTCAACAAATTTGCATAATGAGCAAGAGTAGTCTGCAGAGTGCATGGACCAGGGAAGGGTGGTGGCAAGGAGCTTCAACCAAGAGGCGTACCATCTTCTTTGTCACCATGGACTGGAATTTTTGTGTCTAGAGGGTAGCCTAGACACCAACATGATCTCTTGTCTCATACATAAGGCCAGTGTTTGAGAAATCCTCCTTAGAATTTGCGTGGAGAAAATTTAATGTTGACTCCAATATTTCATATGCATTGAATCAGGAACATTTTTAATATTTCATATGTACTGACTTTCAAGTTGAAGGAGGAATGAATCTTCCTCCTTCACATGCAAATGAATGAGCCTAAAATCAATGATATTCTTGTCCCTGGCTTGACTAGGACATAGGGAATATGATTAAGTGATCATCGTGACTATGGTGGTCCCCATGGGATTTGTATTACGTTAGAAGAAAAAGGTAGATACAAGGAAATACACGTAAATCTACTTAAAGCAAACAATTTGATAAATCTTCATCTTGGACGATTGCTAGCATATTTCCAGGGTTCGTAAATCATAATTACTTCTTGGGTTCTCTTGGATGATCTTTACGAATCCCAGGGGGCGTTGATTTATCCGTCAAAATATTATGTTTTACATCAATTTAAGGTTGTGCAAGTTTGTTGAGGGATGCTAATGTTTTGAATAGATCTTCTAGTCCCGCTGCTAGAGTATTCTTAGCTTCCACCAACTCTTGCATTACCTTTTTATTTCAGCTTTATTTCTTCAAAGGATTGAAATGCTGCCCATTATCAAATTGATATTAGAATCTATCTTCAAGACAACTTAGATATAAGCTTCAGGCAGACATTAGTAAGTGACTCTTGTGATAATTCCGATGGAAAATTTCCCTTTTAAATCACTCCAAAGACATCAACTAAGCCCGATGGAAATGAATCATCCAATGACTTTCAAATATCAAAGAAAGTAATTTCTCTACCTGATCTTCAATATCCCCCCCGCAAAGAACAATATTTCTCAGTTAAGATGCTTTCTTTGCAATTATTTGACCATATACTAATTTGGCAAAAGAAAGATATGTAAAGCTGATGAATACTAATAACCCCCTTGCTAAAGAAAATCAATCTATTCTAATTGCGTAGGCAAGAACAAATCCCCTGAAGTTTATTTGAAAACCCCACTTGGAATAGAGTGTGCAGGAAACGGTATTTCACCCTTTCCATTATTCAAAATTCGGGGGTTGAACTGAGTCTATTTTAAGAGTTGGTCACCTTCATTGGGTTAACTCCGTCTTTTTCAAATATGAGAAGTCGATCCTTGTGTTGAAGTTGTTGGCGCAGCACTAGATTCCATGCTCTGTTGTTGATGTTTTGTATATGGAGAAGTTGTTGTGTGTATGGAGGACATGGGTGTAACGTTGTTGCATGGGAGAAGAGCGTGAACAAGATGGATACCAGAAGCGTTGTACATGGATTTTTCAGTGTGCATGGGTTTTGTAAGAGAAGATCCATATGTGGAGTCTGAAAGTGAAGAGTGTCTATAGAAGAGAGAAGTTGCATGGGTAAGCAATGCATAGTCTGGAGAGAAGTTGTGTGGGGCGTGCATAGACAAAAGGAGTGGTAGACCTGGTGTAGTTCTTTGCTTCTATGTGTCGAACCAAGCAACTGAAGAAAAAATGCTCTCTCCACAATAGAGCTCACGTATAATATAGAATGCTACCATGCATTGAGACTAATTTCATTATAATATAGAATGCTACCACACGTTGAGATTGATTCAAGATTCCATCCACACTTTTGAGGTAACGAGACGTAATAAACAGACTTCCCAAGATTATGGCCTCACACATCGCATCTCATGAATCTCAAAACCTCACAGTAATAACGATTTTTTCTGATGGTGGTTTCTCTTACATCGAGGAAGGAGGACTCAACAACTAGATCTCTAAGAAATCAAATGATAATATCTCTTGATGTTGATGCAACAGGTGTGTGATCATATCCTGGCCATTTTTCCCGAGATACATATATTAACATAGGTAGATGAATATCCATGTTAGTAAAGTCAATGATTTTAGCATCCCCACAGGCTAGGCTCACAGTTAGGATATATTAACAACACCTCTATAATTCCGGCATTATCTTCTCTTGCTAATAAATCACCACTCCCGAAAAATCCGTTCATGGATTTTGAATGCCAATATGTGGCTGATGGATAGGGGGTGGACCGGAGATGGAGAGTATCGCACCCTAAAGTCTCGCTCGAATACTAAGTGCAGGTGAAGGAGAGCAGGAAATGAAATTCGATGATACACCTGCTTTACGTTCATTTACCTTATGCTAACAATACTGGTTCAGAATCACTTACCTCATCTGGTAGAGCTCCTAAGAAAAACCTTTGATTCAGGTTAGACTGACGAGGATCTGTGTCGGACAAGGGGAATTAGATTATGTCCTTATGGCCGAACACTTTGATTCTCCCTCACATGTATCCCACAACGCTTGTGGCTATACAACTCATAGGTTTGGCCATTTAGAGATTGTGCCCTTAATATTCCAGCGTCGTGTGACCAATTTTTAGCTCTTGACATATTGTTTGCTGTAGGAAGTTAAATTTCCAACAATATTAAATATGTACTATTTTACTATGGAGAGAAGCGTTCCAACAAAGACCCCAAGAAGATAAAAATGCAGTGGTTTCTATATCCCAAAACTTTTCAATGTATAATTATACACTTGCAGATTGTAGCGTGATTGTTGGTAGCATGGATCGACATTGATGTTTAATGGAAACAGTGGGAGTGGTGTCATTGAAAGGAGTCGTATTTATCAAGGGAGATGTCAACATATTATAAGCAACTCATCATCCACTATCTTTGCCCACAAACTAGATCGAGCCATCTTGAAAGAAAGGCATCAGTATCAATTAAACGAATAGTTTCCACAACACCGAGCATAGTGACAGTGACATCATTCTCAGATCTATTGAATCATATAATTCTAAGCTCAGTATTGACTATTGAATGGTGGTTGGGTAAACCAATGAATTTTAGAACCGGCTGAATGAGAAAAATAAACTGCAGACTTGCAGTGCATGCGTGCGTGTGTAAATCTCATATTTTGGCATTTGCATATTTATCAATCTCACTGCTTTGAAATTCTCTGACATGATAATCTTATTCTTTGTCGAGGAACAATGCACCATAGCATCATTTTTTGTTGTATATTTTCAGCGTAATGCACGAGGGAAGAGTCCTTGTTATTATATACTTTTTAGGTTGAAAGGATGAGTGTAAAAAGAATTTATTTTTTATTTTTTATTTTTTTTATTTTAAGTTAGTTCATATATATATATAGAGAGAGATATTTTCATGTTAAGAATTTTTAAAACTCCTAATGTAAATGAAATTTTATTTATGCGGTTTGTTTGTCTTTTTTTTTTCTTTTTTTTTAAAGAAAACAAATTAAAGAGAATATATTTATTAGCAAATGGAGACAACTGAATTGCAAATTAAATATGAAATTGTTTAAGAATATTTGCAAATCATCAATTTATTCATTCCCAAAAATGATTTTAGTCATCCTACTTTTTGATCCTCGCGATCGCATGAAGCGCAGAGGAGAGCATACTTATTGAAAACTAACCAACCTACTCTACTCTATTGTAATTGGAAATTAGAAATAAGTTACATGTAATCAAACTTCCAGTGTAACCATACACACAATAGTAATAAGAACATATTCTCTTTCAATTTTGTAAATGACAATAAAAAGTAAATGTGCGAAATTAACTGTTGAAAATGTAAATCAAAATAAAAAGAAAAACTAAATGGATCTAACCTGGTACCTTCTTGAAACCATCATTCGATGATTCTTTCATAGGCATAGTTGTCACTCCTCAGTTCGTGTCGCAATTCCTTGTTATCCTCCTCGATCTCCTGCTCGCATAATTGTTCATCATCAGATGTGCAAATTTCTTCGTATGTTGATTCACCGTTTGTTGTTGGAGGAGTAATTAAGCCCTCGACTGTTGTCAAGATATCCTCTTTGTGAGAAGAGGAGATCCTGACTTTTGCAAGGATCTGAGTGAGTTGTTCCAAGATTACACTCGTAGTTAAAGCATATCGAAAAAGGAGATCGATTTATCATCAAAGATTTAAAACTAAGAAATTAAAACTATTTTAAGAAATAAAACACACTAAACATGATCTCCTTGCGTTACTGGGACCCTGTTCTCACCAGTTTATCAGTTCGCACAAGTTATCTCATCATAAATAAAAATGAAATTTTCATAAATAAAAAAACACATTTTTGCATAAAATAAGGAGAAACACACTTATGTATAAAATGAAGAGGACAAACTAACTTTGGAGCAACCCCACCAAAATGTATGAGTGGGCTCTTCCCGTATGTCTTACCGTCTTCTCTATGCTCTTAGGTCATCCATGAAACCAATCCAAAATCATTAAAGAAATCTATTTCAAATGATACCTATTACCATTTACAACTCCCCGATAACGGCGCCAAAATGTTGGTGCAACTATTTCCATAATATATTACCAAACATAAATTATCAACCAGGATTCGTAATCAGTAGAGTTGATGCACTATATGTCCCAATAAAATATAGGTTCCTATGTCTGTTTAGTATATATTATATAAGAAAACCATTTAGAAACCAACACACTCTTAAAAATAGCAATCTTCACATGACTCGCAAGATGGAAAGCAAAACTCATAAACAAGCAAAAAATCTTTCCCAGGTGATGGACCTGTTCATTGATGGCTCATGAAAGGAAAATATGAACTCTAATTCTATCCCTTGAAACAACTAAACTAACAAGTGGGATGCCCCATTAAAGCTCATGTATGGTGAAATATGGAGATCCAAATGTTCCTGCATTACCACACTTTGCAACCAATTCGAATAGTGAAATCAAACAAAATAACATGAAATCAAAATAACAAATACATGAAATGAAAATATACACTATCAATTTACAATAATCTTACCAAGATGGATCGGTGGCCCTTGCCAACGCCAACATGGAATCTTTTAGATCAATAGATGATAACTTCTAAGAGAGAAAAAATCATTGAATCCAAACTTGCATTAATCTTCAACAGGTAGGTTTACAAAAGGAGTCTCTTCATGAATCCAATCTACATCATAACAAATATCCTCAAGAACCTATCTCATAACAATTCCCTTAATCTACATAATAATGAATCCTCCTCCTCCTACATAATAATGATTCTCATCCCCCCTCATGAAGAGAAGGCACTCTCTTTTATACATAAGATCTTTGAAAATAAGATAAACATCTCATAATTACAGATCCACTTTTCTCTCAACCCATTTCCCTTTATTACAAAATATAATCCCTTCAAATCCTCACACATACCTCTCATATATCTTGGATAAGATATGACAACCAAATCTCCATGATCTTCTCCTTGGATTAGGATTGAATTATCTCCTCACATCTTTGAAATGGTTGAGGAAGTATTTGAGAAGTCTTTTGAATTAATCCTTCACATAGCCCTACACATGATAAAGTTCACACATTTTTGAGATATATATGAAAATATGTCAATTTTCTAATATTTAATCACAAATTCTCTTTTAATACTAAAATAAATGATTTGGAAAATAATAAGGTTAAAACCATATTTAATTATGAAAATGGTATTAATGAATGGTTTATGGAGTGGTAGAATATGGATAAATGTGATGAATGCTGAAAGGAAAAGAGGATGAAAATGCGACAATCATGAGACTCAAGAGGCCTTTTATAGTTATGTAGAAAACCTTAACATTGAGGAAGAAGATGTTTGGACCTGATTTTTTGTCAAAATCTTAGATGGCCATGCCAGGAAGTGGTTCAAAGAACTTCTTGTTGGTTCAATAGCTGGCATAAAGCAATTGGATGATTTCTTTTTGAAGCACTGGGGTGATAGAAGATATTTTTTGTACTATATTACTGAATTTGGAAATCTAAGGAAAGAAAGTGGTGAATCAGTCTCTAATTTTACTAAAAGGTTCAATAGGATGTACAGTAAAATACCAGCTGAGATAAATCCCTTAGATACCTCTGCCAAAATCACATATGCAAATTAATTTGATTCAGAATCTTGTCTGTTGTTGAGAGAAAGAAGGTCGCCTACACTATCTCTGATGCAAGATTATTCCCTTGAAATGGAATCGAATATATTGGTTGCTCATAAGTTGAAGGGAAACACTGATAGAAGAAATCCTAGAGATTAAGCTTCTTCTTCATCCAATAATAATCCAAAACTAGATAAGATGGCTAAAATGTTAGAGTCTTTAACTTCTGAGATATCTAAACTTAAAATTGAAAACAAGCAGCCTGTAAAGGGAAGGGGTACTTATGATTATACAAATAGAAATTGCAATAAGAATCCAAACAACTTTAGGAGAAATAATCAGCAAGTGCAGATTTTGCAGAGAGAGAGAAATCCTACTTAGGTTCAAAAGATAAAGGCTCCTCTTCAAAATGTTGTGATGGAAGAATATGATGAATATGAATGTCCAGAAGATCAAGAAGACCATATTCATTATGTCAAAGAAGAGCTGGAAAAATCATTTTTGACTCAAAATGATTATGAGGAGGCCCTTACAAATGGACAAATTAATGAAATTTCTGATGACAATGGTGTATTTCAGGAAGATGATAAAAATAGATACAATCTCAGATCTAAGGCATCTGCTACGATAGAGTTCTACACCTCCTCCTCAAAAGAAAAACCTTATACCTGCCAAGCAGCAGAATAAAGATCAACAAAACTTAAAGGAACCATAGATTGCATTAAAAACACCATCCCATGAGGTAAAAACATCTAACAAGACCTCATTATCGTTTAATCTTGAAGCAGAAATAAAAAAAATTAAAATTCCAATCCCTCTAGTTGAGCTAATGAAAAATGAGTCATTTAAGAAAAACATTTTGAGCACCCTTGATCCTAGATGCACTTCTGACTCTAATGATATCCTCAACACTCAATATAATAAGCCTAGTATTGTCCTAGGTCCTATGATTGAAGATATAGATGAGAGCTATCCACCATTTTACATTTCCTTGAATATTCATGACAAAATCTTGCATAATTGTCTCTTAGATTCAGGTGGATCTCATAATCTGATGCCAAAGGCTGTGATGGAAGAACTTGGTCTAGAAATCACTAAGACTTATCATGATATTTTCTCTTTTGACTCTAAGAGAGATAACTGATTTGGGATTATTAAATATTTGGCAGTGACCTTGACCTCAGCATCAATGAAAACCATGGTTATGGATGTGGTTGTGGCAGACATCCCTCCCAAATTCGGATGTCTCTTGTCTAGATCTTTCATGAAAAGAATTGGTGGAACTCTGCAAATGGATCTATCATATGCCACAATTCCAGTGTTTGGTGGAGAAAATAAAAGGTTGTACAGAGAATCTCATCTTGCATACATAATCAGTGATGATCAGAATCTAATCAATCACCCAATTTATTCAGTGGACACAGGTATGGGATCATGTATACTTCAAATCGATGACACTCTTTCGGAATAATTATTACTTAAGCAACCCATTGTGCAACCAATAGAAATAGGTGAGAATGATTTGTGGACGATGTTCTTTGATGGGGCATGTACAAGAGAATCAGTTGGAGCAGGCATAAGCATCATTTCCCCATTAAAAGAAACCACTCATTTGTCTTTTAAGCTTGATTTTAAAGTGACTAACAACATTTCAGAGTATGAGGCACTACTCCTAGGATTAAATGCAGCCAAAGAGATGAAGATTCAGAGACCTACAGGTATTTGGAGATGCAGACCTAATAATTCAGCAAGTAAACAAATCCTTCCAGGCCAAACATGTTAGGTTGAAATCCTATAGAGATGAAGGTTTGACAGTGATTCATGCTTTTACAGATTTCAATATTACTCATGTTCCTAGAGCCATGAATGAACTAGATGATTCATTGGTTGTTTCAACTTGCTCTTTCATACCTCCATTACCTCCTAAATTAAACTATGAAGTCCAAGTAAAGTATAGGCCATCACTCCCTGATAATGTAATGTTTTGGAAGGTTTTTGAAGATGATGTTGAACTGACCATATTCCTTGCAGTAATGGATGAGTTTGCATATTTGTAGATTGATTTGGAAAATGAACATGATAAAGAAGTTGAGAAGCCAAAGCTCAGAAGTAAAATTGGAGAACATGAAATTGTTCAATTGTCCACTAACCGAATTCCTAAAGGATTTGTCCCTTTAGAAAAGATTTTTGATAATAATGATGTGGCTGTCAAATTGGAAAAGAAGGAAGAGGACTAAGATGTCTTTCAGTTTAATGTAGCCAGTTAAGAAGATCCTAAATATGTCAACTTAGCTTCTCATCTATCTGAAGAAAAAAAGGTTGATTATGGTGAGTTGTTAAAAGAATTTGTTGATGTCTTTGCTTGGCAATATAGTGACTTGAAAACATTCAACATTGAGATAATTCAACACAAGATTCCTTTAAACAAAGATACTAAACCATTTAGATAGAAGCTTAGATCTTTCAGTCCTATGTTGCTTCCTACCATGGAAAAAGAGATCAAGAAATTATTGGATGCTAAAATTATTATACCTCTTAGATACTCAGATTGGATTGCTAACCTTGTACCTATTAGAAAGAAAAATGGAGAGATCAGACTCTGTGTGGATTTCAGAAATTTAAACAAGTGTTATAGGAAAGACAACTACTCACTTCCCAAGATGGAACACATTTTACAAAAGGTGTCAGGGTCAAGTGTGATGTCCTTTATTGATGGATTCTCTAGATACAATCAGATTATTGTCCATCCAGATGACAGAGAAAACACTGCCTTTACCACTCCATGGGGCACTTTCATGTATGAAAAGATGCCTTTCAAACTGATGAATGTTGGAGCAAGTTTCTAGAGAGAAATGGACATCGCATTCGTTGGAGAGAAAGACAATTTTGTTTTGATATATCTTAATGACATAACTATTTTTTCAAGTAGCCATGAAGATCATTTGCAGCACTTGAGGAAGGCATTCCTAAAATGCATAAGGTATGGCATTTCTCTTAATCCTAAGAAATCTAATATTTCACTTAAAGAAGGGAAATTGCTTGGACATATTGTTTCAGCTGATGGGGTAAGGATTGATCCAAAAAGAGTAGAATCCATTAAAAAATTGTCTCTTCCTAGATCAAAAAAGGATATCCAGTCTTTCCTTGGAACTATAAACTTTATTAGGAGGTTTATAGAAAACATTACAGAACTTACAAAGCACATTACTTGTATGTTAAGAAAGAATTTTGAAGTAATATGGACTAAAGAAGCTAAACACTCTTTCAATGATATCAAAGAAGCCATCGTAACAACCCTTGTTTTAATCAGTCCTAACTTTGACAAGGAGCTTTATATCTTTTCATTTGCTTCAAAAGATACAATTGCAGTTGTACTATTGCAGAGAAATGTTGATGATCAGGAGAAACCAGTTGCCTTCTTCAGTAAAGTCTTGAGAGATGTTGAAGTAAAGTATGAACCATTGGAAAAACAAGCATATGCACTCATCAAGTCATTAAAAGCCTTCCAGATTTACATTCTTCAAGCCAAGGTAATAGCCTATGTACCTTCAATCTCTGTTAAAGATGTTCTTATACAACCTGACATAGATGGAAAAAGGAGTAAGTGGATAGAAAAGTTAATTGAATTTGATGTCGAGATCAAGGCAACAAAACTTGTGAAAGGTCAAGGCCTTGCCAAGCTCCTTGCAGAAGAAAATTGTAAGTTGCTTGAGGTGAATTTTGTGGGTATAAATTTAAAAAACATTTAGGTTTCAGAAGACAGAGTTAGTGATAATTTGCAGTTTTCTCATCACCTAGCTAACTGTGAATGGTACAGTCACGTTATTTATTTTCTGCAGAATTTAACAGTTCCTTCAGATTTGACAAAAACACAAGGGAGAGATTTAAATCTTAAGGCCATAAATTTCTTCATTAATGACAACTTATTGTTTTGGGAAAATCCAACAGGGATACTCTTGAGGTGCATAAACGAAGAGGAATCAGCTAAAATCATTACTAAATTTCATAATAGTGAGTGTGGAGGACATCATTATTGGAAGACTACCGCTCATAAAATTCTGAGAGATGGTTACTATTGGCCATCTTTATTTTCATATGTGTGTAAATTTGTGAAAACATGTGACAAATGCCAATGGTTTGCAGGCAAACAACAACTAAAATCTCTTCCCCTCAAACCTGTTGTGGTCATAGGTCCTTTTCATCAATGGGGTTTGGACTTCATAGGTGAGATTCATCCACCTTCTAGCAATCAACATAAATGGATCCTTTTTGCTACTGATTATTTTACCAAATGGATCGAGGCCATTCCTACAAGAAATGTCAATCACACTGTCATCATTAATTTTCGGCAAGAAAACATATTCTCCAGATTTGGTTTCCCTAAGAGAATAGTCACAGATAACGTTGTTGTGTTTAATGATAAACACTTGGTAAAATTATGTGAAGAGATGGGAATTCATCTAGTACATTCTA
Source organism: Picea engelmannii (assembly GCA_009831015.1). Taxonomy (NCBI): domain Eukaryota; kingdom Viridiplantae; phylum Streptophyta; class Pinopsida; order Pinales; family Pinaceae; genus Picea; species Picea engelmannii. Next base: position 105,661 of record ML783396.1, on the reverse strand, counting down.
CTTCTTACTATCCACAGGGAAATGGCTTAGCTGAATCATCAAATAAGAGTTTAGTCAGAATCATAAAGAAGTTGCTTGAACAAAATAACAAGGGTTGAGATTCCAAGTTGAAATTTGCTTTGTGAGATGACAGAGTTATGAATAAAAAGTCAATTGGCACATCCTCCTTCTAGTTAGTATATGGTATTGAAGCCATCTTTCCTATTCAACTTGCACTTCCAGTTGTAAAATTTTTACAAGAAGCTAACTCTGAGCCAAATGATCTAACTAGGAGGATCCACAATTCGGTAGAGCTACAACAAGATGGAGATAAACTTCTGGAAAAAACAGAATTACACCAAAGGAAGATGAAATAAATTTTTGACAGAAAAGTTAACACAGATATTTTCAAGGCAGGGGATCTAGTTCTGAAATGGGATGCAACAAGATAGGAAAAGGGAAAACATGGGAAGTTTGATGCACTATGGACATGTCCATTTTTCATAGCATCAGCTCAGCAGAACAATACTTTTTTCCTCCAAGATCTTTCAGGTGAAGAAGTATCAGGTGGCCCATTCAAAAGCCGGTTTCTAAAACTCTACTTATCATGAGGCTTTCCTTAAAACCTACTTATTTGTACATATCCTTTTCAGTTTTTGTTTTTGTTTTGTTTTGTCAATAAATCCATGCCCAATGGAATACTAAGTAAAATCAGTTTTGAATTTAAGTTGTAAATAAGGCTACTGAGTCAAACTATTTTCTTGGAAACCTCATAGGGGGGTCTCCATCCCAGTTGGAGCCAAATGTTATCTCCCAAAATGAATCAGTCAATTTGTTCCATTTTGTAGGTGATAGCATGGTCATAAATTAGGGTTCTATATAAAGTTTTAGAATTTTGAAGTGTCAAAACATAGGATTTAAGGTGTTATTCTAGAAATAAATCGATCATCAAAATTTCTTTTCAAAAAACCAAGAAGAATATTTTCAACAGCTAACATATGTTTTGAAGTTGAAGTTAGTTGGTGAAAGCCTCAGGTTTCAATGGCTAAACGGTACTCCCAACAACAAGCGAGCCGGTGAAAGTGTTAACATGGGTTTTTATCCAATGGTTTTAGAAACCCAAAAAGGGTACACTGGACACACGTCATATGATCATCATGGCGAGTTAATGGAAGAAAATGAGTGGTGACACCTTTTCATCACGTTCTAGAAGGATATCATGATAGTTTGTGATCATGTATTTCATGCAGCAAATAGAGAATGGTTTGAAGAGGTGACAAACTCTTATTCATCATTACAACCAGAGGATAAAGTACTATATATCTTATGACATCAAATCAAATCATCATTTCTTATTTTAAACTCACAATGTTGAAAAATTATATTATGGGGTTTCATATGTCAATTGATAACACAGGGTGATTTTCACTAGCGCCAACCCTTTCCTTATGTAGAAAGATTATTGTGTCAACCTGTTGACGGGCGAAACAGTCCATCCGTCAACTGGAAGAGTGGAACCGGTCCGGGGTTGTCTAAATAACCCAAGTCGTTTGGTATGGACCACCATGACGAGTTTAACGGCTCCGTTGGCCACTCTAAGGTCTCGTAAGGAAACCAAAGAGAAAGTTGATCTAAGTTAAGTGATCTAAACTAAGGAAACTAGAAACTAATAAAACAAACTAAAAATAACTATACTAATCTAACTACAAACTAC
>ML783396.1:57885-86458 GCA_009831015.1 Picea engelmannii | reverse complement strand
GGGGGGGGGGGACCTAAAGAAAAAGAGGATTAGGGTTTGAGACTGGATAAAAGAAAGGGAGAGGGGAAAAGAGGGGGAATTTTTCAGCTATTGGTATTGTTATGCTGCCAGACTGGAGACTGGACTGATTTCTTGTAGGAGTTGGGGATTCTCAACAGTTTTGAGTGGTAGCTCAGCCTTGGAGGCGAGCTGAGAAGCTAGGCTACTGTCTAGGTTGTGTGTGGCCCCTTTGCAGCTTGGGGGGATAAGGGGGAAGGAGAGTACCCCTAGCATTTGGCTGGGAGGTACCGGTGAGTCCTCTATGGTAGGCAAGTGGGAGCACTGAAGACGGAAGCAGCAGAGAGCACAGGAGTCAATTGTGGCAGACAAATAAGGCAAAGGTATGCCCCTGAACTTAGTAAGGTCGAATGCATAGTGATTACTGTTGAGATTGTGATTGTATGGATGTAAATGTCCTTTCCTCGTCCTTAAACTCAGAAGATTCTCGTTTTCATAATCAATTCAGTTTAGGGTTACTGGTAAGTAGTTGGGGTTATGGATATTTTGTTTTTTTTATACGGGTACTGTTTAGGGCTGGGTAAATTTGTATGGGGTTAAGGTTATTTCGTTTCTGTTTTATATGGCTCAGTTTATGGTAAAAAAATATATATATATATTTGGTGGGGCGTGTGGTTACTTTTTTGGGTACGAGCGTTTCTTGTATGAATGGGGGCGTTCCATAGTTTGAGGTTGTATTTTTACACACAGGGGGCATCTTGCTACAGTAGGGTTTTTCCCTTGATACACTGGTGTTTATAATCATCTTGGGCATTTGGTTTTATCTCTGTGGGTTCCTTCTGATACTCTGGGCGTATTATAACCACCAGGGGCGTCCTTTACCAGCAGAGGGTACACTTTTATTTCTGTGGCGTTAAATCTCACAGAGTTTTATTCCTGACTGATATCGTTTAGTTTTTTAGTGGCTATAGGTGTTTCTCCCTTGTATGTTGGAAGCTAATTTAGCAGCTGGACTAGAACCCACTACCGTCTTGCTGCGTCTCTACGGCTTTTCCCCTTTTTCCCTGTAGCAGACTGCTATTTAAAATAAGATAATACCTATGTAAGACCAGCGTATTAAAAACGTTTTTAGGTGCCCTTAGATAGCGCTTTACACGGTACTTAAAGCGGGTCTTCCCTTAAGTATTTCGTTCAGGGTCTCTCTAGCGCACACCCAGACTGTTGGACAATATGAGATTATTGTTTTATCACCCGTTAACCTTTTGCTCCATGTTGTAGCCAAAGAAATGTACCCTATTTTGAAAGAGAAGGGTGAGCGAATGCATTGGAACGAGATTACATTGTGAGGGAGGATGCCCAAAAATAGTAGATGTGTGTGTCATCTATTTAGCTTTTGAGAATAGAGCATTCAACCATGAAGGAACGCGAGCCTTTAAGAAAGACGCACAGCCAAGCCTTGTGCGACTGTGCATTGATTTTTTCCTTCCTATCTCTTGGCATTTCCTTTCCCTGAGCGAACATAAAAAGCTCGACCTGCCTACTCTCAACCTTCCTATCAGACCTTTCGCACTCTGGTCTAACCTATTCCTTGGTCATCCCTTTGTCCAATTTCCCTCTGTCAATTAGTCTCCTCAGGACGCTCGGGTTTCATTTCTTACCCACGGTCCTGGTCCTAATTTGTGAGTTGCATACACTCGCACGTACCAACCATCATTCTTTCCTCACCACACAAAACCCTAACCTTAAACCTAACCCTAATTTCTATTGTAGCCAGTCTCACAATGACATTTACTCATTGGGTACGCTAATTCTCGTAGTTCCATCCTTACAATCCTTATAATCTAGACTCGTCCTTTTTTTTTCATTTCAACTCAGGATCCCTTCGATATCTGTGAAGCATCTATTTTCCATGAACTTTTCTATTTTCTGTTCAGACACGTTGATCTGCTGCTCGGTTGGGAAGCGAAACGAGTAAATTGATTGATCAAATCAAGAAATATTGATGGATGTAACTTCAATAAATCTCGGGATGCCCTGTCTACTTTCGGCAGGGTAATTTAATGCCCCTACCTACCAACTAAATTATATATTTTGTTGTAGCTACAACGATGTCGGCATAACAGTAATACATTTCTTAAATGAATGCAGCAACATTTAATTGGCCTATGAAAATGGCGGGTTGATTCTCATTTTTACATATGTGCCTTCAAAAAAAATATTGTTATTTCAACCTTTGTCATATTAAATAGGGTTATTGTTATTTAATTGGTTTTTGCTTAATTGTTGTGATATTTCCAGGATGTTATTAATTACTAGTGAATGATTGGTTGCCTATGGAAAATTAGGTAATGTGATGTTATTATTGCTAAAAGGTACTGAAATGGTTAATGGTTATTCAATATGTTATTAATTGGTTTGGTTAATTGTTATGAAATTGCCCAGACTTTGGGTTACTAATGAATTGGGGGTGAAGCGTGAATGTGATGTTACGGTTACTTGTTGCACTTTTCTTGAAGTGTTAATTATTAAATTGTTGTTTAGTTGGGGGTGAAGCGGCCCGTATTGCTAAGTTTCCATGATAACCTCGTTTTATTTTATGCTATTATTGTTAAAAAATGCAATATCAAGATGGCGCGTAAGCATCCATTTAACTTTGTTGAATTAATGCTATTATTGTTTTAACGCAATATAATGATGATGCGTAGGTTTAAAATGCAATATTGTTGATGCTTGAGTTGCCAAGATAAAATTGATTTATTTAATGTTATTAGGGTTTAAAATGAAATATAATGATGATGGTGGGTTAGACGGGCTATGCCTTTGATTATGTAAAGCAAGATTGGTTCTTCATTTGTCATTGAGTCGGGCTTTATTCGTTCATAATTCATTTTAAAAAAAAGGGGGGTTTATTTCTTTAATTGTTTCTGATTTAGGGTATGGATGTCTTTATTATTGTATTTGGGAGTTAGTTAGCGGATCGGCATGGTCATTTAATGAAAAGGTATATTTATATTTGACCTTGCACCAATTCCACACAACTACCCTCCACCGAATTATTCGCCATGATTAGATTAATATTTGTTAATTTGCAAGGAGTACACCTGATGTCGGCAATGTTATATTGTTTAAATTGGATGCAATGATAATAATCGTTAAATAGTAATATTAATATTGGTTAAAGCCGCAATTTTAATATTTGCTTAATGGAAATGGCAATGCTTGTTCAAATGGCAATATTAATATTTGTTTTATTGCCTTGGTATTAATTGTTAATTTGCAATAATAAGGTTGTATTAAATTGCCAGGGAATTGATGATGGTTGATTCACAATTTTAATAGTTGTTTAATTGCCATGATATTACTTGTTAATTTGCGATGATAAGGTTGTTTTAATTGCCAGGGAATTGACGATGGTTGATTCGCAATTTTAATATTTGTTTAATTGCCATGATATTACTTGTTGATTACAATAATAAGGGTCGTTTTAATTTACAAGGTCAATGATGATGGGTGAGTCGCAATGTTAATATTTTTTAATTGAACTATTCGAGATGATGTCTAAGACTGCTAGGTTAGTATTCGTTAAATTGAAGAGTTAATGATAAGGTCTCCGTAGATTAATAATAATTAATGGAGCATTGATCCTGATTGATGTCTTCGGGTCTCAATAGGAGTGGGTCATTATTAGAGTCCTCCTGACTTGCGTCTCCCGTAGAGGTCATGATTGTCCCTGATTTTGCAATACTTGTTGGTATTGTATTGTGCAGTCTGTTCGTGTCGGGCGGAATATTGACACCTCTAGTAGCTTAGTATTTATGTCTATGTGTAAATACGATGGAAGGAATCCAGTGTTGTATCAAGAGTCTCGGGCTGTTTAAAGGCACAGTTCCACTCTTGCAACACACTTTGAGCCGTATCAGTAGTATCGGGATGTTTAAAGGCACAGTTTCCACTACTGTGACTCTATTGTTGGATTCTTCCATTCTGTGACAGTATTGTACCTAACCCCTGGTGTCTGTTCCTGCTTACAGCTGCTATTTGCACGCCTTATGTCTAAGGGAATTTACTTCTTGTTATCACTGTGATATGTCGGGTCATCTTGATTGTGTTCGTCTTACTTGATTCTTGTTGGTTCGAATGGTGACGTAGAGTCGAGGGGGTTGTTTCTTCTACACGCGCACACACACTTTAAACAACAAAATAAATAAATTTGCACCTGTTGTCAGAGTAGTTGTCCTTAACTAGGAGGGTTGTTACAGTAAATCTTTATAATAAGATAAAACAATGATTAATAAAACAAACATAAAGGCATACAAATGTTACAATTATGAATATCAAAAGTAGAGTTTACATGCTTGGAAATGGGGGCCCTCCAAAGATTTACTTGCAAACTTGAAGTAAAACCAGATAAATAAAATTTAATACCAGCATTAAATTATTCATAGAATCAATCGAAATCTTGAATCAACAACTCTCAAAATTGACTTGTATTAATCCAAATAGAGTATACAATAGTAGAGGTCCCCTTTGCCTTCATAAATTTTCTTATTTATAAGTCAAGTTTATAAAAAAACACCATAAAATATATAACAACCAGCTAAGATATATAAAATAAGCTAATGAGGTCGAGATCCAACTCCTAGATCCACAAAATATAAATAAATCCCACGAATTCCAGAACTACACTTATTTCTAGCTAAAAACAAGGGATTTTCAGTTAAGCCAGTGAGGTTTGACCAGCTTTGACTACCTACATCTGGAGTTGTTCTGGAAGATATGATAGGAACTCATCCATCCTTGGACATCAAGGATCTCGAATCAAGCCTTGGTTCTTTCCTAGTTGTATTTTTCATATGCTAACAAATGAGCTATTACGGGAAATTAAAATCTGTTAAAAAATTAATTTAATACTTAATTTTTGATGAAATTCTCAAAATTAAAAGAGATAGTAAATATACCTTATTTTTCACTTGGTGGGTTAAAAGGAGTTAAAATATGGAGAATATGAGGTTTTAAAATGAGTCAAAAATGCCTAAATATGATAAAAGAGATGGTCAAATTTTGGTCAAAACTGTCACTCAACAGTATGCACCAAATAATGCTCATAAACGGGACACACCACCAGAAATAGGAATCAACCCAATTCAAATACAAGGTATCCACATTGAATGTTCCCTCCAAGAATTTGCATGCATGCAACCAATCCACATTTATGAATTCCAAGGTAGCCAACTTCATGGATGAATGTGCAAGATCCCAAGTTGATGGGGCATCCACAACAAACTATGTGATCAATGCCTAGCCTTGCCTTGCCTTGCCTTTGATTTTATTTATTTCCTATCCTTTCCTTTCTTTCGTATCCTTGCCTTGCCTTTGCCTTGCCTTGCTTTCCCTTACCTTGACTTTTCTTTCCATGTATTTCTTTACCATGCCTTTCCTTGACTTTCCATCCCATGCCTTGCCATTCCATGCCATGCCTTTCCTTGCCATGCCATGCCTTTCCTTTCCATGAGATGCATTTCCTTTCCTTATATTTTCATGCCATGACATTATGTTGAGCTCCCATTTTTTGACTCACCATACACTTCTTTTGGCCATTTATTCCCCACCTAGGCATTGAAATCCAACTCATTTTCTCCTCCTTTTACCCTTTTTTCCTGCCTAAGATCTTGATTTTAGCATGAGGTAAAAGTTGTTTGTTTTGATATTTTTTGAGTTCTTAATGAATTCATTAGGATATTTTGGCTACATTTTACCAATGATAAAAGTATACTGACATTTTTACTGTAACATCTCTTCCCGCACTATTCCTGGCATTTTAGTACTAGCACAGACATTCTGGTACCCAAGGTTGTGGCTTCTCCTATTTGCGCATGACCAAAATGGATTTCTCTATATGGGTATTATTTGTGTGACCAACGAGATGGGTGTTGACTGTTTCATTTGCGCCTAATGATCCTCTACATTACAATAAACTTCAAGACAACCCATCAACATGTCTTCCAACGCAACACTAGATCGGGGTCAGAACTTAGAGCAGAAATTATATATGAGTTTGTTAGATCGACTTCCTAATATTGTAACCTTGCATAAAGGAAATAATAGTCAGTAAGATCCTTCAATTTTGATACTCATTTTTACCCATTAGTCCACGAGAATAGGGGAAGACGATGTAATCTTATATATGCTCATAACTTTATATATAAGGGGATTCTCTCTATGTACAGAATGATATACACTCTTTGCTAAACTTAATAGAAATATGTGTTACTTATTTTGTCTCCATACTGTGATGGATATGTTGTGAGTTGGTTAAAGATTTCCATTTAATATCAATCGGGATTTGCTTTATTTTGCTTGTACACTTGTAATTTACTGAAGCATTTCCACTCACTACTTTGGACGGTGTGGGCCCACCTCCCCTGGTAAGATGAGTTATTTGTATATTATTTGCTCTTTATTTTTTGTAGTTGTTTTCATGAATAGATTTGTGTGGAGTGATTTCTAAATTGTAGGTTTTATTTAAGTTTTGTGTACTCATTACTCATTGGGGATTTCCATGTGTTATAAATTGAACTTCCCTTAGTACAATGGAATGCCTTTAGATAGACAAATAGATGTGTGACTGAATGATTAATATTTGCATCTTACGAAAGTATACCTCCTTCCTGTATAATATTGAAATTCAAACATGTTCCAGAATTTATTGATAGCTTACACAACCACGAATGTATGATCTAAATACCTCACACACTTGTTAATAAATTTAAAAGCTCATATGATCCAATGACTAAACTGAACTAAGATACAGAAATTACCCATTGTGTGTGTGTCAACTTGGAGTTGTATTTAATGTGTTGACTCTCGTTAATAAAAAATTGTTTATGAGAAACGTAAAATATCTGGAATGTAAGGCATGATCATATTATAGCTTCCATCTTCTTAAGGAGCTGACTCTTTTTCTTATCTTAAATATGAAATATTAATATCAAGCATTGATAGAAGCTTTGTGATGACCTGGTCACATATCGAGAAACTTCAAATACCCTTTCACTGTTGGGAGAATGGATTGTATTCACAAGGGATTTAGTTGATACCTCTATACTTTGAATTTTTGGTATTAAGTGCATAGGTCTTCAAGTTATTAATAAGAGCATGTTTCTGAGATTTGAGTTTCCTTTTTGTTGAGTGTGGTTTGACTTCTATAAGTGTTTTAGCAAAAGTAAGATAATATTTCAGGGGACAAGAGTTTAGTTTCAATCGAGTGAAAAGTGTGTATTTATATTCCTTACTGGTAGTTGTAAGTCTTCTTTATAGATTTTTGGTATCTCATTGCTTCACCCACCAATTGAAGTTTCAAGATTTGTGTCAAGGCTCATTTAGATTCATTCCCATGCACGCTAGTTTATTGTCCGTGGGTAAGAATGTAGTAGCACCATAGAGTCTATGCTTCTTGTAGTGAAGTAAAAAATTTAGGTTAAGGGTAGGTTAGACACTAGGAATTACTCTCAATATGGTTAGTCTTATTCTAGGTCAGTAACATGATTATATGAATACTTGAATGGATTCATATTGTTGACTATTATAGACATCTCCCTAGGTAATTGCTATTCTGTTTTTTTTTAGTTTCTTGTTTCTTTACTGCACTGATAAAAGGTTGATTTCTTTTCACACATAGAATATTATTTAGACAATTGATTTATTGGTTTGGTTATTGATTAGTTGTGTGGAGTAGTGGTTTCTTTGTTTATGTTCATGAATTATTGGTAGGTAACCTAGCTCTCTTTCTCCTTGAAATAAAATTTAGGATACACTTCTGTCATTTTCCTACACATATTGTTCCTGCAGTTCATCAGTTTACGAACCCGGTTGACACTTATGTGAGAATTTATTACAACAATTAATTGACCCAACATTTTGGCACCTTTTTTAGGGAACTGCTAAAAGGTAAACGGTAAGAAGCTAGTTTTTGTTTTAATTTTCGATTGTTTTCTTTGAACATTCTTTTATTTTTCCAGATTCGTGGCGGAGAGACAGTAATACAGAAGGTAAGAACCTATGCTTTCACTATTGTGAGTCCTTCCAAACCCTATATGGCATATGGTTAACTCATGGTTAGGCCTAGGGATAGCAAGGGTAGATTTTTAAAAACTCTAGAAAAAAAATTGGTAACAATAAAACCCCTCCTATTAATCTGATTGAAAGATACGCGGGGAGCACGCAAAGATAGGGTTCTACATCAAGGTTGGACACCCCACAATATGAACAAATAGAAGAAAAGGTCCAAGGAAAAGAGGGATAATTCCAGGACCAGCCAGTTGAAGAGCCACAAACTCATGGGCCAGTTTCAAACATTGATCCAGTACTAGAATAGATTGTCAATCATGAGCTTATATACCAACTGATTACAACCCCCCACAACGAGATCATTTCACAATTAGAGAATTCTATGGTGGGAGGAATTCAATAATTTCATGTGGGGGACAACTTTACCATTCATCAAAATTCAGTAGCCGAGACACCATTCTCACCAATTCTAGAGGAATTTAGTATATTTGGCCACATGGCAGACGAAGAAGAAAGGAATAGGGAACTAGAAGGAGAGACCACCTTCGGATTTCCCATACTTGACTTAATTTCGAATGTGAACATGAAAAATATCCCCCCTTCGGTCCTTTCAAATTTCATAGGTATGGTTACAGAGGATCCAAATGCTTTTCTCTTTGAGTTTCATATTCTTTGTAGAACCTATAATTATGTTGATGATGCACAAAAATTAAAATTATTTCCAGCAAATTTAAAAGACTCCACTCTAAGATACTTCAAGGGACTTAAATATTACTCTATCCGATCTTGAGAAGACATCAAAAGTACTTTCTTAAAAAAATATCAAGATTATTGTAGGACTAGAGACTCTCGCAATGACATATTTAAGATGCAACAATCATAGGGAGAAAGTCTTGAAGACTACATGGAAATGTTTCTTTACAACCTCTAGAATACCAAGAAGAGTACTTTAAATAATTATACCATAAGGACTATCTTTCTAAAAGGTATACAAGAAGAATATATTGATGTGTTAAATCTGAGTGGTGTAGGTGTTATCTCTCAATTTCCATTTGTTGACATTTGTGACTTTTGTAGCAGATATTCTAGGAGTCAAACAAAATATGGTAAGGGAATAACACATGTTTTTCCAAAAGTAACAAAATATGTTGTAGGAGGTGGAGTATCAAGGATAGAATTAGGAAATTTATTTGAAAAAATTAAAACTGAAATTCTTGGTACTCTTAGTTCTCAGCTAGATATGTTTCAAGTTAAGAAACACGAAGAAGAAGAGAGAGCCATTGTATATGTTTTTTGTCCCCATTGTTGAAAGAAGCATCCATTTATATAATTCCCATTGGATAATGTGCAGGTTTGTGAAATGTGTGTGGAGGATCATGAGACAAATAATTTCCCCTCGCTTCCCAGACTTAAAGCCATATATAAAGAAAATAAGGAGGTTGTGGAATCTTCTTTTCAATCTGCACTAAAGAAACCATGGCAGCCAAGAGCCCAAGGTATGTCCCAAGATCATTTTTCATCATCTTTTTCACCTTATAATTCTTATCAACAATATTTGAACACTCAAATGCCATGGAAACCCACTTGGCCACAACAACAAACTCAAAATCAGCCTTCGAAGCAAAATTGGAGAGTTGACCCTCACATGATTATTCCTCAAAAAAAATTCCCAATGCCTTATACTAAATACTCGCAATAATCCCCATCCATGCCATCATTTTATCCTACTACCCAAGAAATAGTCCCACAATTACCACAACTATATGCAAACCAAAACCCTCCCAGACCAACACAAATTCTTGCAAAGTCGGTACCAAATCCAAAACATAGAGTTGCACAACCCCCCTTTAATGTTGAGATGCAAACTTTTCCATATTACATGATCACTCCTATGCCCCCGAAAGATATACATCTAAGATCGGGAAAAGTTGTGAAACCAAGGGATTCCACAATTGTCATTGAGGAAGAAGAGGAAACTCCTGAACAATCACTAAATGACGACCATGTAACATCCCGCTCTGGTGCACTGAGAACACTTATTATTGGAGGACACTTGCTCGCAAGTGATCTGGACCCTTTTTGATGTTAGAAATTTTATATTTGATTACGATGTGATTGACAGATGACATGATGTGTTACTATTTGATGTAGACGGGTGCTATTGACTTAGTTTTATTGAGTGTGTAGGGTTTTTGACCTTGAGGATGCAGAGGCATCGGTAGAACCCCCTTGGACTCCGGACTGAGTCAGGGAGTGTGCTTTTGGGTCGATATGTTTATTATGATGTTTCATTTGATTTGATGATTTGATGTTGACATTTATGACATGATTATTGGTGATGCAGGCTGACGATAGCTTGTTGACCAAACTCACATATGGAGTAAAGGGGCCACACATGATTGCAGAGAGGCTGAGGGAGAGGGGTGGATAGCAGCCCTGCCACCACCTGCTAGCACTCCCGCCGTGGCTCGAACTGTAGGTTAACAATTACCTAGTTTGAGAGGACCCACGATGCCGTGAGGGCCGACTGCGACAGTCGCTCACTATGATTCTAAGGGGCGCGCAATAAGGCAGGGGACTTATTCCTTAGAGCCCTTAGTCTCCTACGATTTCACCTGGCAGAGTGTTTACTCCAAGGGTTATAGAGGTCTACCAATTAGTTCAGTCGGCGAGTGGCACCCTTGGAGCACGTGGTGCATCCTGAAGGGAACGTCGCACAGAAAAACTCAGTCGGCGAGTGTCACCCTTGGAGCACGTGGTGCATCTTGAAGGGCACGTCGCACAGAAAAACTCAGTCGACGAGTGGCACCCTTGGAGCACGTGGTTATTCCTGAAGGGCACGTCGCCAAAAGAAATTCCAGAGGCGAGTGGCACCCTTGGCACATGTGGTGCGACCTGAAGGGCACGTCACGATAAAGGTGGTTGAAGGAGTCAGCCTAATTAGCCCTAAGTCATCAACACCTGAATAGAACTTTAAGCAATTCCCTTAACCAATCGTCGCCTAGCTCAGAATCTGGACCCTAAGCCTAAGACCTTCTAGAAATAGGGGGGGGGAATTAGTGTGGCCTTAACAAATGAAAATTCAAAAAAAAAGGAAAACAAAAACTCAGACCATTATCCTCTCATTATCCTTGTCTACTTAATTAAACTATCCTCCATCGCCTTGATCTTCCAGTATCCATCCCCCTTTTTCTTGTCCAGTCCACATTACTAAATCACCATCCTTCCCCGTAATTCCTCTTTATTCATTTTATGTAATACATTTATTTTTCCCCTGAACTGGTTTGCCATCGCCTTAATCTCTCGTTATCCTATGTATACATATATTAATGGTAAATTAAATGATAAACTACAAAGATGAATGCATGCTTATAAATAGAAAAATGAATATATATATGTATATTCATATTATAAACAATTGTAAACAAATAAAGTTAAGAATGTAAAAATTAAAAGGAAATGAATAATGAGCGCACATACTCTTTGTGTTTTGAAAAGAAAAATAAAATAATATAAACAAAATAAATTAAAAAGAAAAGTAAGAAAATCAAAAGGGAAAAGGGGGGAAAACCTAAGAAAAAGAGAATTAGGGTTTGAGACTGGATAAAAGAAAGGGAGAGGGGGAAAGAAAGGGACCTTTTTTTGAGATGGGTATGGTTATGCTGCCAGACTAGAGACTGGACTGATTTCTTGTAGGAGTTGGGGATTCTCAGCAGACTGGAGTGGTAGCTCCGGCCTTGGAGGCGAGCTGAGAAGCTAGTTACTCTCTGATTGTTTGTGGCCCCTTTGCGGCTCGGGGGGCTGAGGGGGAAGAAGAGTACCCCTAGCGTTTGGCTGGGAGGTACCGGTGAGTTCCTTGCGGTCAGCAAGCAGGAGCAGCATGGAGTAGGAGTGGCACGGGTGCATAGTACATTATTCGACGTGGACTATAAGGAAACGGTATGGGTTTTTGTCTTGGTAGAATAGGATGCTTTACGATTTATTTGGTATTAAGACATGGGATGTAAATGGATTAGGGGCCGTTTATTTATTTACTCTGCAAATGAAATAAATTATGTTCTCAATGTATTTTCCTTGCAGCTCAAAACGTATCAGATGGGTTTTATATGTATTGCTTTCTATTGCTGCGCAGATGTAATAAAATCAGTATCAATGGAGACTCCATGTTTCTTGAATGTAATAAGAATCAGTTATTTACGTAATCCCAACGTTTTTGGTAATATAATGTTTCTGCGTTTTGTGAAATTTACTCTGCGTTTTGGTTAAATTTTCCCTGCTGAGTTACTGTGAAAACTTCTCTACGTTCAGGGTTAAACTTCTCTGCTGTGCTGTCATGATATTTCCCTGCACTGTAAACCCTTGACCTACTTTTGCTTGTTTTCTGATTTTATGGGGGCACGGCACCGTGCGTTGTCGTCATTGTTTGGGTAAGGGCGTGTTTACCTTGCTGGGGTTGTTTTTCTTTCATTGTTGTGGGCGCTTCTATCTGCGGTTGGGGCGATTTATATTATTTTCTGCCGAACAATTCAACGATAAATCGAGCTATCTTACCCTTCAAAGAACTAGCAACAAGCCTTAGACTGGGGTTTTTACCAAGACAATCCCACTTACTCAACTTTTCCTTTACTTCTCCATTTCATCCTTTCATAACAATGAGACTATTGTTTCAGAAAATGGCCTGCAGATCAGAGGTACCATAGCTTTCTATCTCGGAAAAGTAGCTAGCAGCATCACGGCTTCGGCTCAGGTGTAGAATCGGTGGGTAACTTACCATATATTAATTTACTGGTTGAATGGCAGACAAGACATCCAACACAATTTAACGATCTGTACAAACCAACATCATAAACTATTATCACCAACTAAGGAACATCTCGCCTATCTCTATTCAATACAGAAACTATAAGCGTCGAATCATCAATCTCTCATCACATCAATCTCTATAGAAATCAATAATATCTAGCGGTAAAATTAAATGCTTTATCCTGTTCGGGTAGCCCTTGAATATAGATTCACTTTGAAAGGTAGCAGCTCAAATCAAGCCAACCATTGGCTTGGGAAATGGATCGACCTGTAACCCTAAAACGAATTCTCTCTTCAGCCACAAGACCCGGAATATCTAGCACCTAGATCCGACGTCCACTAATTTTTGTTAATAGATTAGATGCTATAAGCGTTCACTATATAAAAGTGATGGGCACACTGTTAATCCAATATCCTCGCCCTAACCTTTTGACCTTTTAAAAGAATAAGAAAAGAAAACTGCTGCGTTATTTTAGTGATTTGGTTGTTGGGTGATCTGGGCGTGTAACTCTCAAGGGGCGTCGTCCTTATTCCCTACCTGTAGAAGTACATGTCTACGTCTTTTTCCCTTTTAAATCCTCACCTTCTGGGAAGTAACCACTTACTGGTCGGTGTTCCCTTGTTATTATCAAAATATTTCTTGCACTGCCGCGGTCTACCTCTGCGCTCTGCGCCTGGGGAGAATAATTCATTCTCGGCGAACCTCATGACCGTACCCAACTCTTGAGTGGAAAATAAGAAAAAAAAATAATAAATAGGAACCAGAAGATTATCTCCGCGTTGTTGTTTTGGTAAAGGTAAACTCCAGGACACGTATTGAGCCTGGAAGTCACTGCTGGGAAGGCGCTGCTGTGTTTTGTTTAATACAGGTGATTCCCACTTCCTTTGTTGGGTTGGTTTAGGGTAACTTTGGATCAACCTTCAGCGTTAATGCTGAAAGCGTGCCTGCATTCCACCGTTTTCATTTATTATTAGCCGTAGACCTTTAGACAGTCCCTGAGATTCATTTAGGAACTGACAGCATCCCTTTCCAGAATTGCCACCCAAAATAAAAGGATTTCCCCCTTAACTGCAAACCCTCAGAACGAGGAGATCTTGATTAATGCAACCTACTTAACAGGTAACCTTATTCACCTGCGTGCCTTGGAAGAATGAACGGGGCGTAGCTGACAGACTGGATGTGCGTGCGTTCATTTGGTTTAATTTATATTTTTTATTCACTTGCGTGTCTTGGAAGATTCATATATTATAATTGAGTGGTGAATGCAATAAATTTAAGTATGAATGCAATAATGGTCAACATTATTATAATTAGTATTATGACTTATTGTGTTAATTATATATGACTTCATATTATATTAGATCTTATCTTGTTACCTTATATCTTGTACATTCATGTCCTTTGGATGTTTGTATTGAAATAAACATAGTACCTTATATAATGGTGCATTCATATCCTTTGTGTGTTTGTGTTGATATAAACATATTCAAATTAAATAAAATACGAGGTTATGATAAGGAGAAAAAAAAGAACACATTTAACTTGATTTAGTTAATATTTTTTCAAGCTTTGGTAGAAATCTCATTGGGTAGAATTTGATGAACATCTAGTGTTGATTTATTGTCCTAAATGTAAATCATGGTCACATTTAAATTATGGGTTAATTTTCTCTAGGATATTTCTATTGTGGCTTGGCAAATTCTTGTAATTTTCTTATATTTGGTTCCCAATGGTTTAGTTAATTAAGGTTTACTAATATGGATCTAAAGAGACATGTTGGGATTTTGTATATAGTTTTATAGGATGCATATCCACCGTAGAGATCTGTGAGGTGAAAACCATTGAAATGAGTATCAAATGAGTAGAACTCAATTATCAAAATAAATGTGTGTGTTAGAGATTTTAATTATAAAAATGAGTATCAAATGAGTAGAATTCAATTATTAAAATGGATGTGTGTGATAGAGATTTCAATTAATTTATAATTAAAGCGATTTGAATAATAAAAATAATTATGAAATGCAATAATTATGAAATGAAGGAAAATGGCCTAGAGACTGAGATTGGGATAAAAAATTAATTGCCCAACTAGAAATTGGTGACAATTAAAGTGGGAGTGGAGATTTGTCGAAGTCCTGGTTAAGTCACCTTGATAGAATGGTTGCATTTAGTTTCCAGTGCTAAATGACTTAGTTATAATGATATTTGTACTAGTTAGCCTACAACCATGTTTTATTGGTTCAAACCTTGGAGAAGTTATGGTTGGCTTAATTGATTCCCATAAATGATGATAGGAATGGCACCTCGAAGTAAAAAGTCTACCATTGCGTCTTGAATTAAAATACAGTTAAATTTTTGTGCTCGCACTTATGTCGCATCATGATGGGATTAGTAATCAAATCTCTTGCACTGTGGAATTCATGAGTTGTGTTGATTCATAGGACTTATCGCTCGACGATCGTCATTGATGTTAGTTGTCTTAGCATTTTACTGTGTGGTCTGTCATGTCGGGAGGGATGTAGACACCCCCAGGTAGCCCTAAGAGTTTTGTCTGTGTGTGATTTTCGGGTAAGGAATCCAGTGCCATATCAAGAGTCTCGGGCCCTTTAAAGGCAGGGTTTCCACTCTTGCGACACACCTTAGGGGATTTCTAGTTTCTTCCTGAGCAGACGGCCAGGAGCTTATCATACCTTCTCTGTCTCCGGAGCAGAGGACTAAGATTAAACGCCCTGGTTTCCTGTGCAGAATTAGTAAACCTACTGCCATGGATTCTACCTTCTGTGTTCGTGCGGTACCTAACCCAGTATATCGTTACTGTTGAAGATATCGTGGGGCACCTTGGTCTTAGGTGTTCTTGATTGCAGTTACTTGTCGTGTGCCTTGTGTCTTCTTGTTGTGATTGACACAGTTGCATCTTGTCAATCGTCGGGTGGAGACGTAGAGTCCAGTGTGCCTGTTTTCCCTCCTACATGCGTGCACACACCTTAAAAAAATAAAAATAAAAAATAAATAAAAATTGCACCTGTTGTCCGAGTACTTATCGTAACAAGGAGGGTTGTTATAGACCAACACAAAAACATAGTTACTCCCTCCATTCTGACAAAAACATCTACTACCCCTCATACAGAGCATCCACAAACACCTAAACTTCCACCTTATTCAGAAAGTATGGCCATAGAAAATCCTATTGTCCTCCCTGAATTTGACTTGGAGGCTGAGCTAAAAAATGTTTGTGTCAAAATACCCCTACTGGAATCTATAAAAGACATTCCCATATATGCAAAAATTGTCAGGGATTTATGCATTAAGAAACCTAGAAGGAAACAAAAAGAGGCCCCCACCATCCAAGTAGCAAGTCGACTGACTGAGATAATTCTGGGAAACCATTGGTGAAAAAGTATGGAGACC
Source organism: Picea engelmannii (assembly GCA_009831015.1). NCBI lineage: Eukaryota > Viridiplantae > Streptophyta > Pinopsida > Pinales > Pinaceae > Picea > Picea engelmannii. The sequence continues at coordinate 70,182 of ML783396.1, read as the reverse complement.
CCAAGAACCCCATAGTCACCATTTCCATCAATGGAGTTCCCATAGGAAATACTTTGATCGATTTGGGAGCTGGAATAAATATCATGATGGTTATGACCATGGAAACATTACAATTGAATACTCTCCAACCCACACCCACCATGCTCGAACTTATTGATAGATACATGATCAAGCTTGTCGAAGTTTTCGATGATATACTGGTAACTTTAAATTTATGGGAATATGTTGTAGATTTTCTAGTTATCCAAGATAAAACCAACATGGTAGGCCACCTTGTCATTCTTGGGAGACCATGGTTGGCCACAATCGATTCTTTCATTAGATGTAGGTCGGGAGATATCATTATATAAAATGGTATAGCTATGAAGAAAATCAGTTTATACCCACCTGTCAAACCAACACTACAAGATTCTTGGTAGGTGTTTGAATCTTGTGAAAATATATAAATTGAACCTCTTGAAAATGAGGAAATAGAATCTTTTGAATATGCAGAAATTGAATCTCTTAAAATTATAGAAATTAAAAATCATAGAAAAACAGAAATTTTACATCCCCTTTTAACCATCGAACAAGAGGGGGGATTGAAAAGTCAATCAGAATATGATTTTATGAATTTATTTATTTCTTATATGGATTGTACTCAATTTTCGAAATCACCCCAAACTTGTAACCATATTTTTCACAAATATTTTCAGGAAAATTTTGATCCAACGGGGAGTACATCTTTCCTTGTGTCATCCATCAAAGAGACCACATATCCCTATAGCATAAATATCGAAATTAGCCCAGGAAAAACTTTGAATATCAGTGCTGACCTTGATTCTAATCAACAGGAACAATTAATCAGCATATTACAAAAGCACTCTGGTGCATTTGCCTGGGACTATAAAGACATGCCTGACATTCACTCAGACACATTTACACACCATATTTACCTTCAAGAAAATGCCAAACCCGTTAGGAAGCCACAACGTCGTTTGAATCCCGTCGTAAAGGACATAGTAAAAGAATAATTACAGAAGTTGCTAGATGTTAACTTTATATATCCTATATCTGATAGAAAGTCGGTTTGTCCACTTGTAGTTGTGCCTAAAAAGGAAAGTAAGTGGAGAATATGTGTTGATTATCGTGAGCTTGATAAAGAAACATTGAAATATTATTTTCCACTGCCCTTCATTGATAAGGTATTGGATACCTTAGTAGGTAAGAAGTACTTTTCCTTTTTGGACAGTTTTAGTGGATACAATCAAATTTAGATCGCACCAGAGGATCAGGAGAAAACCACTTTTACATGCCCATGGGGGGCATTTTCCTATAAAGTTTTACCATTTGGGTTGTGCAATGCCCCTGCCACTTTTCAAAGAGATGTATTGGGGATCTTTGTTAACTTGATTCACAAGTGTGTTGAGATCTATATGGATGATTTTTCTGTCTATGGAAACTCTTTTGACAAAGAACTTCATAACCTAGAAAAAGTATTGATTATATGTAAGGAATCTAATGTTTTCTTGAGTCATAAAAAATGTAAGATGTTGTCACAACGGGGCATTGTTCTTGGGAATCATGTTTCTTCTTTAGGTATTAAAGTGGACCCAGCTAAGATTAAGGTTATCATGGAATTTCCTGCACCCCATTCACCAAAGGAGGTAAGAAGTTTTTTGGGTCATGTTGGATACTATAAAATATATATTGAAAACTTCACAAAGATAGTTGCACCTATATAAAAATTGTTAGCTAAAGATACTAACGTTTCTGGGATTCTCAGTGTGAAATTGCTTTCGAAATCTTGAAGAAAAAGTTGTCCACAAAACCAGTTTTGCAGGGACCAGACTGGTCCCTTCCCTTTCATATTTGTATTGATGCTTCAGACACCTCTCTTGGGGATTTGATAGGACAGAAAGAGGATTAGTTATCTTATGCTATCTATTATAGTAGTAAAAATGTATCACCAGTAGAGCTCAACTACACCATCAAAGAAAAAGAATTCTTAGTTGTCGTACATGGTATTAATAAATTTAGACATTCTATTACGGGCTATGAAACTTTTATTCACATCGACCATTCTTACATCAAGTGTTTAATGAATAAACCCATCACAAATAGTAGGATCACTAGGTGGCTACTATTGTTGTAGGAATTTAACATTACCATTGTGGATAGTCTTGTTAAAGAAAACTTAGTTGTAGATTTTCTCTCTCGAATCCATAATGATCATGAAAACACCCTTGTTGATGATATTTTTCCTGACGAACATTTTTTTGTTGTTTCCACTAACATTTTGCAGTTTATAGACATAGCTAATTATCTGGCCACAGGGAAGTTTCCTCAACATCTCTCCCTAAGAGAAAAGAAGAAAATTGTCAAGAACAGTGCAAATTATTCATGGATCAGGGGGGATATCTTTTGTACTTGGCCTGACATGATTATTAGAGTATGTGTATGAGATGATGAAACATGTGACATCTTGAAATCCTACCACGATGGCCCCTTTGGAGGACATTTCGTAGATAAAAGGACTTCTTACAAGGTGCTTCATCAAGGATATTACTGGCCAACATTGTCTACAGACGCCAGAAAGTATGTGAGAGGTTGCGATAGTTTTCATAGAATGTGTAGGCCAGTGAAAGCAGACGGTATTCCCTTACAAACCCAAGTTCTTGTCAAACCCTTTGAAAGATGGGCCTTGGAATTTTTGGGGCCAATCTCTCCTTCATCACATAAAAAAAGGTACATTTTGTTTTGCACTGATTATGTAACTAAGTGGGTAGAAGAAAAATCCCTTCATTCTTCTAGTGAAGGGTCAGTTATCTACTTTCTTTATGAAGGTATTTTTAGTCACTTTGGCATTCCAAGAGAAATTGTGACAGATAACGGGACACAATTTACATCTAAATCAATGCAAGCACTTACTCAATAGTACTAGATAATGAATTATAAATATTCTCCATATCACCTGCAAGAAAATGGGAAAGTTGAGTCTACAAACAAGGTATTGGAATAAATCCTAACTAAGATAGTCCAGTTGGATCACAAAGATTGGGAAGACGAGATTTTGTAAGCGTTGTAGTCTTATAGAACTACATGGAGAAATACCATAGGCTTTACTCCATATGAGTTAGTGTATGGAAATCCTTTAGGACAAATGAACAAATGGGCATAGATTTATCAGAGGCACATAAACAGAGAATATCCCAACTCAACGAGTTGGATGAAATTAGGCAAGATGCAGTTCAACACACTATTCTGGTACATGAACAAAGAGCTATATGGCATGATAAATTCATCAAGAAGAAAGTTTTCAAGCCCGATGATTGGGCCCTCCTTTTTTATTCTCGATTTAAGATTTTCAAAGGAAAGATTACTACAAGATGGTTAGGGCCTTACAAAATAAATATTGTCTTCAATAATGGATTAGTCAGGATAGAAACAATTGACAACCAACAACATTCTTTTGTGGTTAATGGCCATCGACTGAGGTTGTATCACAGGCCAATGTCCAAGGATAACTTGTACAAGATATTTTGTAGTAGTATGAAATGGAGGTAGTAGGAAGGGGGTCTCCTTCCCCTTCTCCCACCTCTGATTGAATATTTTTCTTTCAGCTTTCTGAATGTATGTACATAAGAAAATTGAAAAACAATTAAAAAAATAATAATAATATAACAAAATTAAAATAAAATAAAATAAAAAAATAACAAATAAGAAAAAATAGTCTATCCATGAAAATCAATTTACTGACATCATTAGACAAGGTCCTGTCTGAAAACCATCTTGCTAATGGCTTAGCCCAAAATAAAAACATCTTCTCCTCAATTTCCAGACCTTACTACATGTTCTTCAAATCATTTTTTTTGTTCTCACGTCAGATGATGATGGATGCATTAAGGCTCTCCTTTTGACAACTTTCCCTCCATTGACTTCAGCACATCATCTGGGGGATCAAAGTCGGAGATTTTGATGGTACCTAGGGGCTTTCATACATGAATGGCAAGTTTCCTCACTGACAACAGTGGGGATTCATTAATGCCTCATGTTTGTCAGATATTGTATTACATTCCACATCAACTCATTAATTCATGCACAACAATTTGTACCAGTGGAAACTTGACTCTCATCGTCATCAAAGGTGAAAATTCTTGCATTGGTTAACAACTTTCATCAATGGATGGTAATCCAATGACTTCCATCCATGTTCGACGATAGTACATATTTCACATGGATGGATTTGTTCCAGAAGTTTGGGTTGTGGTAAAGACAACTTAGTTATGATCTAGATGACAGGTTGCAACAGTCAGTGTGAATAGAAAGGAAGTTGTCTACAAGGAAGTTGTGACGATTCATATTGTCTTAAAAAGAGGGGGTTGACTTCCTTCTTAGTGGGTTTCCTTCTAAACGTTGAGACTTGTTCCTTGATATAGAGCTTGGGACATGGTATGGATCTAGCTATCCATCCATTGTTTCTTCGCTTCCATTGTAGTTATTTCCATCATCACTATAATGACAGTTTGACATCAACAATTCTATTCTCCTCTTGGTTTTTTATTTCAAATTCTAGTATTTCTAATAAGTTCACAATTCCCTAACCTTTCAAATATTCTCTTAACCAGTTTTGAGTTAAATTTGTACATAATGTATTTCATCATTAAATTTTTAAGTTATAGAGCAAAGAAATAGCATGTTCAGAGCATCAGTGAAGAAAACAGCAGTTCTCAATAGCATTCCCACACCCACACAGGAATTGTACTACAGGCACTGGAATACTATGACCACATTTTAAAAGAAAATTTTCCATAATACAGATTATGATATCCTCCTTCAGTCTTGGGCATCTACAACATTGACATGACAACAACATCAATATCATCTGTTATGAGGAAAATCTCTCTATGTCTAGGGTAAACCACAAGAGACGAAAACGAATGCAGAAATAAACTCTATCCCAAAAACATGCTATATAAACCAATATGAAAGACAGATAAGAAAGAGGCATACCTCATCTAGATGTTCGATGAAGTCCATCATTGATCACTTTGACCGAAATCTATATACCTGCAACTATTTCTCAACAACCAAGCAAGGAAATCATATGGTGATAATACAAAAGGTTAGTACATTAGATAACATAATCCATTAATATACATAACAAATATGCCCATGGATAATAACTCAAATATTTGCAAGATATAAATTAGATGGGAAAGAAGTATTTCTATTAATAAATGATCAGTAGAAGTGAAAATAGTATAGACTTCTATGTCGGTACGGTTCAGAACCTAGAAACTAATTTCCTTCCAGTTCGGCCTCCACCACTTCAATCCTCCACTAAAGGAAAGATCATAAGAGAGAAATGATGAGGTTCTCAATCGATAAGGGAAGATCTTGGGGAATGAACACTATGTTCATACTTAAAGGACAAAGGGTTGTAGATTCAATATGATGTAAATAATTTCTCCAGATTAACTTTTCTCTCAAAGTTGAATTCTTTCTCATCTTTCCATAGCTCGGAATTGGCCCATTTATAGCCTTCAAAATGGAACTGAAGGGATGATTCAGAACGTTTCCAATATATGGAAGGCCAAGGATCATATATCTCTTATCATGACATGGAAACCTGACATTAGGTTTCATTTTCTAGCACAAATATCAATGTACGTGGGATGTAGTGGAGCAACCTATGTATACGCATGTTGTATAGTACGCAAGATGCGTACATGTGGAAAAATATGTATTTTTGGCTCTGTATTTTACAAACAGGGATGATAAGTATGCATGGGGAAATGGAAAAAGGCCTTATGTGTGAGATTGCATAGGGTAAGGAAAATATTTCTATAATGGATGCCCCCTAATGTGTCAGGTTAGAGGAGTATTTGCAATGGCCGAAATGCATTATAAACAACCCAGAAGTCGAGTGATGGGGAACCAGCTGGAAGAACAAGTTTCTCATTACATTCTGCAATGAATTTTCATAATGGCTACCAAATAGAATTACACTGTATATCCATGCAAAAATATACCAAACAAGTCTCTGTGGCCATGAATAGGAAAATACAAATGTGGTTTCATGGAAATAGCTGTCATAGTCACAAACAAGGCCCAGTAGAACCGGTCTCAAAACCAATTTGAATATACCTGTATACAATGGAGTACAATCTAATATCCCATGATCACTGAAGTCATATAGGTACTAGTCCAATGAAAAGGAAGCAACAACTCAGGAAAGTTGTGGCCACATATTAATGTCTTCCAGTCTTCTACACAATCCACCAAGGGTGCAAGTCTACATCATGTGAATAAAGGAGTTGAGTTCAAACACAATGAGACATCGTTTGATTACTGGTCATTAAGCTATACCGTTAACAAATGTGAGACATCCTATCGATAATTAAATTAGGTATCAAAGCACCAAGTACATTCTTACAAGTGTGAATAGAGGATTTGGTGTCAAACACCTGAAGAATCCATCGATCAAGAGACATTGATGTATTCCCAATTATCAGTGGCGAGAGAACCTGCCACTAATGAATGCAAACCTCAAGGTACTCATAAGACTCTAGGTCCCGTTTCCACAATAGATGAGCTGAATTCGATGGAAAGAGACCCGCTAAAAGGAGAGAATTAAGGCATATCTCATCAGTTAGCACGATGTACAAAGCAGGAGCTTCATGATTTGTTGGAAATCGGATGAAGAACATGTTCATGAACCAATGACGTTGTGCGTATTTCTTGTGTGCCAAGTGCAAGCGGTACACAAAAAAGACCCTCTGAATAGTAGCCAATGATGAAAATTGCTTACAAAGGCGAGGAAACTACCAATAAGGCTAATGGAATCCATGACACTGCACAAATCCCAATGTGTGAATATATGTCTTGCCATCGAACACAAGGGAAACCACCCATTCAACGACCAATGATGAAATGTTGACTATTGGATTCAAGGTTTCCTACTAATGAAGCAAGTAGGAACATGGTGCATGATAGGACTATAGCATCTAGTGACTGTGAGACAAACTGAGGTTATGTTCGACATGCAAAGTCAATAGTTATGAGAAGTGGTTGATACAGGTTGATTGACTTCCTTTTAATAAGAGCATGAGACATATGGAGGACTCCATAAGCATAGACCCGATGATAAAACCATGAGATGCAGGAGGCATCAATAAAATTCTCTATAGGGACTGGAAGAGTAACTAGTCAGTAGAGAAGACTCTATAAAGAGCTCAACTTCCTAAGGCCATGTTAATCCAAAAATTATGATGACAAATGGGCTCAATAACTTTGTGCTTTGTTCAAAGGCGATATGACTGCAGAAATTAAATATATCCCAAAAGCATGCTATATAAACCAATATGAAAGAGAGATTAGAAAGAGGCCTACCTCATCCAGATGTTCGATGAAGTCCACCGTTGAGCACTTTGACCCAAAGCTATATACCTACAACTAGTTCTCAACAACCAAGAAAAGCAATCATATGGTGATAATATAAAAGGTTAGCACATTAGATAGCATAATCCATTAATATACATAACAAATACGCCCATGGATAATAACTCAAATATTTCCAAGATATCAATTGGACAGGAAAGGAGTATTTATATTAATAAATGATCAACATAAGTGAAAATATTACAGACTTCCATGTCAACAGGGTCCAGAATCGAGAAACTAAGTTCCTTCTAGCTGGGCCTCCACCACTTCAATACTCCACCAAAGGTAAGATCATAAGAGAGAAACAATGAGGTTCTGAATTGATAAGGGAAGAGCTTGGGGGATGAAAACTATGTTCAGACTTAAGGTACAAAGTGATGCAGACTCAATATGAAGTAAATAATTTCTCTAGAGTAACTTTTCTCTCAAAGTTGAATTCTTTCTCCTCTTTCCATATCTTATAATTGACCCATTTATAGCCTTCAAAATGGAACGGAAGGGATGAGTCGAAACATTTCCAGTATATGGAAGGCCAAGGATCATAGATCTCCTATCATGACATGGAAACCCGACATTAATTTTCATTTTTTGGCACAAATCATGATGTACGCGGGTTGTATTGGAGCAGCCTGCGTATACGCATGTTGTATAGTAGGAAAGATGCGTACATGTGGAAAAATATGTATTTTTGGCTCTGTATTTTACAAATAGGGATGATAAGTCTACATGGGGAAATGGAAAAAGGCCTTATGTGTGATATTGCATAGGGTGAGAAAAATATTTCTATAACATCATCATCATCACTTCCGGTATCCACATGAATTTTTCATCTACATTTAAAATGGGTAATGACTTTTAAAGGTAAGATTGATTTTAGATTCTAGTCAATTTATTAGGAACAAAGGATGTCATTTTAACAACTTCTCATGCCAATCTAAATCATCCCCATTACTTAGCCTTCAAATTTCGGTCATTCATGTATTGTGCGGTCATCAAAGCTATAATTCATATGTGTAGCATAACAATTGGCCATCCCTATATTTCTTGTCGTATGAACTATATCTCTATTCGTCCATATCACCCAATATTTTACCCACTCATATGCATTGTCTCTATTCCACGGGTGATTGATTCGTGCAAAAAACTCAAATTCATGCAAAACCCCACTTTATCCATGAACATTAGTATTGATGTTCTCATAAGGTAATTCAAGAATGTTTGAATGATTCCCATTAAGTTTGTATGAGTTTAAATTATTATTCCTATACTGAGTCGACTCACCATCATTACCATGAAGGGAATTCATATTACCCCATCAAAAAGATAAATGGAACAACACAATGATTCCATATATGGCTAAAGTCATTATCTCGATTTCCTTTCACTCTGTAGCCAACCTATGCTGAAATCACCACTTTCAATGAGAGATTATCTGCATTCACAGACCACACCCTCCTCGTTCCTCTAAGTGTTCTTCACCTGCCTCGTCCCTCTCAGTGTTCCTTAATTCGGCTTGGGTGAAACCTTCATCCAAACCTATATTCCATCATGGTGGTATACCACCACGAACCCATTTCTCGGGGAGCGCTTGAAGCTATACCAGAGTATCATAAGTGCAAGAAAATGTTTAAGGAAGAAGTTTGGCATCTCTTCTTCGCCAAATTTCGGGGGTTTAATGAAAGGGTTTCCCTTCAACTCATGCAGATCTTTGACGGGCGATTGGATAGGGTCACAGATTTAGAAATAGAAGTTATTGAGGAAACCCTATACAATGTAACAGGCCTGCCCAGGACTGGAGAATATTGGTTCAATAAATTGACACTTGGAACGGAAGTTTGCAACCGGTTTCTGAAGGCGGAATACCAAAATGCGAATTGGCAAAAGGGAGTCCCAAGGGAATACATCATGGATTACTGGAAAGCACCGTTGGTAATTTTGAAGAGGTACTTAACCTGTGAGGGAATGTATTCCCTCACATACCAGTATCATGTTCAAATTTTACTTCATTTTGAATCCAAAGAACTGATAAATTTCCCCTATTATCTATACAAATGTCTAGAAAATATGTCTAAGATGGTAAGAAGGAATATTCAAAACTCTCAAAGTAACCTTTACCATCATGGATTAGTTAAAATGTTGGTAGAAGCCAAGCTCCATAAAATAAATAAAACGTGGGATCAGTTCTTGGGTGAGAATGCATTTATAGACCAGATACCTGTGGTCATGGAAGAGGGGCCGAGAAATTTGTGTAAATGATAGAAAAAGGAAAGAATACATGTGGTAGTGGAAAAGGAACTAAGAAATCTAGGTAAACAATAGGAAAAGAAAAGAATACCTATGGCAATGAAAGAGGAACTAAGAAAATTGGGTAAAAAACAGAAAAAGGAAAGAGCCAGGAACGATAAGTCAGAAAAGAAGGCAACGATGTTCTAGCCACCATTTGAGATCCCTCTAGTTTGTAGGGTCACTCGTAATATGGAAAAGCAATAATCCCCAATGATTTTTGGACTAGACCCCAAGTACCCACAGGCTACAAAAAATGAGGATCCAATTCTTGTTGATCATGAGGACACCTTTCCCATCGCAAAATTTTTTAGAGTTGTTAAATGCCCCAAACCCATGGAACAATATCAGCCGTATACATAATTCACAGGCCATAACAACCAATAAATGAGTGATCAAGTCGAACCAAACACACTAGTAGAGCCAAAAGTACAATTTTCCACCCTCGTGGGAGAAGGCGGGTGTAATAATGGAATGTTAAAATATGTACATCAGACTGCAGAGAAGAAACAGAAGCTTGGGACTCCAAAAACTCCCAACATAGTTGTTCCTGGACCTTCTAAGAAAGGATTTGAATATTTTGAGGGTTCAAATGTCTTGATGTATGAGTCTTTTATTGAAATTCCTATGGAGAGGATGTTGGAAGATTGGTTCTTGTCATTGATGTCAATCCTAGTCATGTGTTTTGGACCGTAAGATTGATAAAGGTATTTGGACATGAAGGACAATGCACATGCATATACAACACCCATGAATGGATAGTATACATCATGTTGTTTCTAGTGGTATGTGTCACATCATGTGGATTCTCATGGTTGAGGAGAAATGATTTTTTGAAGATGACAAAGTGAATTGAAGAAGGAAGTGCATGTAGGCCCTGAAGATAATTAAAGAAAAGAATTACAAAATAATAAAGTGTCAGGTCGGCCCTGATGTTAAAAGGAAGTGACATAAATGGTATAAATAAACATCATTATACATTCATTTTATACAAGTCGAATTTTAGAGGAAATAAGAAGAAAAGAAGGCCGGATTTCAAAAGAGGATGAAGTCTTTTGGTGATGTGTTCTAAGGTATGTTATTTCCAGGTCATCTTACCATTTTTTCTATAACTTGTTTTATAGAATGATTCATATGGTTAAATTGCTATTTTGTTGAGAATACATATCAAGGTACCTCTGGTAAAAATTTCATCTCTTGATTCACTATAATTATGGAGATACACTATATGGAAGATAGGGTTTGTGACCAGTCCTGAAGCTAGTCAATAAATAGGTGTTATAGTTAAAGTAGTCATAACTTCTTCATACAGAATCCAAATGAAGTGGGACCACTTCCATTAGAAATATTACAGACTTTATTTTCTTGTGTACAATTTTCAAAATCGGATGTTAAATATTGAGTGCGGGGCATGTTGTACAAGTTGGGTCTTCTGAATAGACCATAAATGAATAAAGTCTACCATTATTTCTATAACCTCTTTTTGGGGAGGATTCAGGGAGTGAAAATTGAAGGAGTTTCAGAGAATAAATTGAGTAATATTATATACAGGATCATAGTACTCCAAGAATTGAATAATTGCAAAAATTGAAGAAGTCTCAGGAAGCATTATCAGGTTCTATGTGATGATCGGTTGATGGTGATGATTTAATGTAAAGTTTTATTATCTCTCATATATTCTTGGGTGGAAGGAAGGGGAAAGGATGGAGAGTTAAAATATCTCTTGATATTGGAGGATTGTATATTCCTCTTTGAGGTTTATCACTCCCTTTACATTTGGAAGTTGTAGCTACCTTTGGAAGTCATTACTTCCCTTGAACAAAAACTATTGATTATTTCGCATATATTGTGCATGGTGTATTGTGGTGTATTGGTGTAACTCTTATATTATTGTTCATTTCTCATTGGATATAAATGAATGGTTTAAGTATAAGTTTAAAAAGGTTTTTAAATTGTACTTGATACTGATTCACCCCCCTCTCAGTATCAACAATTGGTATCAGAGCGGGTTACCTTTAGTACAGTTTAACCACTAGAAGGAAGATCCTATGCAGAAATGGAAGACAACATTCCAAATGGGATTCCACCATTTGATGGAAGGAATTTTGAATGCTGGAAAAATAGAATGGAAACTTACTTGAAATCTCTTGGGGCATATGTTTGGTTCTCAGTTGCTTCAGGATACAATGCTTTGAAGAAACCAAAGACTGCAGCTCAGAAGGAAGCAAAAAGGAACAACAAACTAGAAATAGATACCATCCTGTATGGATTGAAAGATTCAGTGAAATCCAAGGTGGGGTCATGTGCATCAGCCAAATATATTTGGTACAAGCTACAAGACCTTTATGCAAGGGAAGAATTAGAAGAAGAAGAAGAAGTTGAAGAAGATTACAACATCTCAGATTTCAAAGAAGAAAATAGAGGTCAGTTCTTTTTATTTATTTGTGGAGTAGGACATGTTGAATTTGAATGTCCTCATCCAAGGATTGAAAGAGATGACAGTGAAGAAGAAGAAAATCATGAAGTAGAAATGATTCAACAAGAAGATGAGAATCTTAAAAAATTGAAGCATGTTGAGATTGAAAATAG
>ML783396.1:29661-45495 GCA_009831015.1 Picea engelmannii | reverse complement strand
TACTAATCTCCTCAGCAGTTAAATACTTCTCATCTTCTTCTGCAGTGGTCATATAATCAAATTTCACGATGCCCTTTCAAACTAAAGGACTCATAAATCTCCATATTAAGCAATTCTTCCAAAAAACTACTTATTATCTAAAAGAGTTCACAAATATTCAGTTTAAATACCATTCTTCCAAAAAATACTTATCTTCTCTTTCTTCAATGGAATATAGATGTTCTCATATAATACTATGCCATTCTTGGATAAGAAAGCAAGGACTGCAATCAAGGAAAATTTAGAAACTTTCTCTTTTCATATGTGGGATAGAATCTGTTCTCAAATATTCAAACATATTCAAGTTCAAAATTAGGTTTTCATCATGATCTAACCTTAAATAAGTTTGAGTGTACACCATTTAAGACAACAACAAGCTTATTTAGGGGTTCTATATAATTCAAAATAATTGAGGAAAGGCTAAACTATAAATTTGATAAAACAAAAATTTGATAAAATTCAAGAACGTACATTTATGAATCATCCTGAATGGACACATCCTTTCCTAATCTAGGTGCTTCCTCAATCCCAATATCTCTTCCAGAAACACTCTCATGTACTCTCTTCTCCACATTAGCCTATATAACACATTTCAAATTTGAAAATTTAATAAATTATATTCAAATGATTATATAACACATTAAATTTAAATGATTTTAAGACATTAAATGATACATGTGAACTCCCACCCACTTCAAACTCTCCCAATGAGAATTGAGACAAGCTAGCCCAAGTACCAGGAGATGGAATAGATGGAATAGAGAGCTATGAACAACACAACTAAAAACTAAATCTAGGATTCAATGTTTTCAGAATTATACAAAATTATAAATGTTGTTGATATCTTATTCAAAAGAATGGAGATTGAACAACTATTATAAAAAACATACCCGATTCAATCCATCTAAATTCAAACTTGTCGAATCAAGTCCCCTACCAACTGGAGATTCGTTTAACATATCTCCAAACTGCAATTAATGGAAAGAAAAAATCAATTATTTCTATAAAGACAAGGATATATTTAAATCTAGAACTCGAAGTAAACTATATTCAAAATGCGTCAAAATTTTCCTAAATAGATCACATACCAATCTGCAATTCGGGTCATCATTCTGAATGACTTTCTTCCAACCATCCTGACAAAATTTGGCATACTCCAAAACTTCTTCTGCTAACATTGCATATAAGTCTGCATCTATTTTATCAACAAATGTGGCCCGAGAATTGGCTTCTGCTCGCTGACGCTTCATGCCAACATCAACACCATAAAACATAGCTTCCAAATTTTCCCCGATTGCAGTCTTGGCCTCTTTACCAACTTCTGATGTAGACTAGAACTCTGAAAGTGATGCAAATGCCCCTTTTGGGCAAGGTACTAAAGGTTGTGGAGGCCTCAGTAATGCCCCACTTCGATATGGCCCTTTGTGATCATATGTACATCCTCTACCGGTACCATAATATTTGGATAGTAGACTGGTATAATCTGGGTGCATGTGTAAGCAAAACTCCACAAAAAAATGTCTTGAAAAATAGTTTGGAACCTCATCGTTCCACGACAATTTCCCATATGCGGTAAAAAAATCCATTATACAGATGTCCCGCAAAGTCGGGGTGCTTAAAATATTGCACCTTCAACATTTTCCACTTTGGGCCCTCTTTGAAATTGAACATGGATATGGTGTCTTCTTTTGAAACTCTAGCTTTTACTGTCTCCCATTTATCAGGACCCATCACCTCTGACTTTCTCCATCTCATTAGATCGACAAAATTATCAATGGTTGGCCCCATCTTCTGATATGCATCCATAAAGTTTTCCAGTGAATGAAAAACAATTTGCAAACTTTGTTTGCTCTCCAAAGGAAGTTCCAAGACCACCAAATCATTTTCCAACCTCTTTTTAACACGTGAGCATCGCTCAAGCATCATTGCTTCGGTATTCCCTTCCCAGGGAAGTTCATCGCCAACTTCTGAAGGATAGGTGGATGATGGTGTGTAATCGTTTGCTTCTTCATAACGCGACCTCCTAAATCCACCTTCACCCTCTACACCGACATTTGAATATTCATGACAACCACTCTCATTGTTTCCCTTTTCTCTAAATTGATTTCCTACACAGACATTTGAAAGTAACTTCAATATTTAACCTCACATAAATTTAAATACAACAAAATTCAACAAAAATAAACAAAATTTAAGAAACTTACCAGAAATATTCTATGGTCCAGAGCTATTCCCTACATTCTCATGTGTAGGAGTGTTGATGCACAACCTATCTAAGAAGGTTTCATCCATAACATTGGTTTAAGCAGGTTTTGTAGTTGATCTATTTACAGACTCGATTGAAAATCTCCTCTGACGAGATTGTTGATGCTCACTCGGAGTCTCACTTGAAGAAGGAGTTATTGTTCTTCCTTCTTGAGAATGCCTAGAGTGTTTGCGAGGAATTTTTGCATAATCTCATGTCAACATGACTCCGCAATATCTATCTACAATGCAGAGTTTATCAAAAAAAGTCCAGAGATGTACACAAGTTCAAGAAGTTAAAAATGCAAAGATAAATCAAAGTTTTAAACAATCAAGCCACAGAGGTACCCGCTCATTAGAAGGTGCAAATACTGGTCATTCAACCATGAAACAATCAACTAAAAGATAAGTAAGGGGTCCATAGATGACATGGCAGATTTTTATCCTTCACTCATCATCCATGCACAAAAAAGTAGGGCATTTGAATCTATAGGTCTTTAAACACTAAAGTGACGATCGTCGATTCGTCTCCTAGCTAACTGCTCAGGCACGGACTGATGACTAAAGGGATAAGTGATAGAAGATAAAACCACAAACTTTTCACGATAATCAATAAAACCCACACATAGAAGTCATTGAAATCAAAAGTTGAGTTTGCCAAGGGACTGTTTGACTAATGTTGAGGTGTGTGTGAGCCCATTCTTAATATTAGCTTCATGCTCTTTAATCCTTATTTGAAATGATCACCCAGTTTCCCTGATGTATTTTTTTCCACAAGTGCATTCTACCTTATAGACCAATTATACTAACATTGGTCCATGGTATCCTTCACTGATATCATCTTTTATCTAATGCTTTCAAGGGGTTTAAAACTGGCGATGATATCCTTTTTTATTAGAACCTTGTTGACCCTATTGGTGACCCCTTTGATGTAGGGAAGGTGGGGTATCTGACTCAGTTGTGTTTCTCTAAAACGAGGCTCACCTCTTGTCCTAACCATGGATTTTCTTCTTGTGGCAGTGATATCCTCATTCATATAACCTATTCTCTTGAAAACCTTTGCAAGGTGATCGTTTTCGTATTCAAGGTGGACTTCATCAAAGATATTAATGTCTCTTAGTGATAGGATGTTCTGAACTCCTATATTTTAAGTGGGATGGTGATAATTTTTTGCATGAAAATAACTATCTATATGATTTTTATTCTTGTATACTTCATGCACATGGTTCCCATATTGATTGTTTTGAATTAGTACATCCAAAATGGGATGTTATTATTCTCCTCCAATTCCATAGTGAACTTAATGTCATCCGCGATACAGTTAAGGTGCTCAAAGAATTTGTTCAACTCTTATTTTATGCGAGGCCATATCACATTAGTATCATCTACATACCTTTTACATCTCTTGGGATTCATGGGGTATGAGTCCAGTGCTCTTCTTTCAAAATTTTCCATAAAAATGTTGGCCACCATAGAGGACCCATTGCAACACCACAGAAATATGTTGAGGAAATATTGCAACTAGATTTAATATACACAAATATAAATTGGTCAAGACTCATATTAATGTAGGTGTAAAGTTATCTTCGGAACAATGTCCCAAGACAGAAGAAGAGGTAGAGTACATGTATCATGTTCTTATACAAGTGTTTTTGAAATTTTTATGTATGCCATTGTCTATACTAGACCAGACACTACCCATGCATCACTTGAGAGATTTGAATCAATTGAGATATTTAAGTACAAATTGTTGGATAGTTGTGGATATAGTTGAACTAAATACATAATTTTGAAATATTTTATGGTGACCTAAAGTTACATACGGGACCTAATTTTACTATAAACTAAGGGATTTCCACTAAGAGATTTATACCTAATTGTTACATAAAGGAACCATATTTCCACTAAGGGATTTCTTAACTATAAACTCCCTAACTCCCTTGCTTTATATAGTTTCCCCGTTAAGAGAATGACTAAAACTAGCTATTTAATGTTCAAGCACAAGAGACTACTAACATGAAAGAAAATTTGCTACCTATTGCTTAATGGGGGTTGGCATAAATATGCCAATTCTTGGCTAAATCATTTGAGAATGGAGAAGTAGATCACTCTACAAAACATTGATATACCATTAAAAATACTATTAAATAGAAATTCAATGAAATATTAATTTACTTATGAAGAGTTTTTGTTAACTAGAAGGTAGGGATAAAATGTTATTTCTAACATAAAAAACTCCCATATGATATGGGTTTTCATTAGAAAATGTTTCTACTATGAGTGGATATATCACTAGTGTTAGGTCACATGGCCCTCATAACATTATGATTCCTTGTTTCCTCACATAGTTCCTACCATGTTTAAATTATGCCTACATATCCAACACAAAACCAATAAGTTGTCAATTTGAAGTTATATTATATGAATATAAATATCATCAATAAGATAAGCATTGAATAACTTGCGTCAATATGTCTGAAGTAATAAATGAGTATAATTTAATTAGTTCCCATCTAAGACTCTTTTATTTCTATAAATTAGACTTTATCATCCAAAATGAAGTATTCATTATAACTATTCCTTTAATCAAAGGGCCTCTACAATTGGAAAAGACCACCAAAGTGGGAGACTGGTTCCTTTTTGAGCAGTTTACTACACAAGTAGGTCACTCATGTTTTACACAGAGATGGGACCAAGACTCATGACAATATGTAGGACATGTGAAGCATAAGGGGAGATTTACTTGTACCCATTATCATTAGGTCTCACTAGATGGTTTCAAGATGTTTTTTTTCAACCTAGTCCAAATATAAATGACTCTTGGCAATGAATATTTCTTTCTCTTGTTATTAAATGAAGAACACAGAAAAATGAAAAACCAAACGTGAATTACATAATCATGTTAATCATTGAGTTTTTTAATGAAATTTTTATTTAAGGCCATAACTAAGGGAGCATATATCATAGCTTGTCCAGACTCACTAACCTAAGGAATCTTGATAGATTGGCTAATGACCATTATAGATTACCTAAAACAGAATCAATCTATGAATAAATTGACTCATTATAGAAACACCAACATTAACAATGTAATATAGATTTTCTATTCATGGAAAATATCTTAAATCCTAGTGTTGATTCTTTGTGTAAATGTTTGCTAGCAAACACTTTAAACCTAATCAATCTATGAATAAGTTGACTCATTATATAATTACCAACATTAAGAAAGTAATATAGATTTTCTATTCATGGAAAATATCTCGAATATTAGTGTTGATTCTTAATGTAAATGTTTGCTAGCAAACACTTTGAACCTAGTTTTTAAGGATTTTGTCACTTGTGATCACTTATTTTTAATAATATTTTTTTAAGACTCTTGTACACTACAAAATTGTGTTAAAAAATACGATGCACTCAAGAAATAACTGTTCCATATATATATAGAGATTCTTGTTCTTGAACTACAATCATACAATCACACTAGATTATTCTTTGCTAAGTACAATGCCATATTCACTCTTTGCATTTCATGTCCATCTTACTCATGGTTGTTTATATTTGATAACAAAATGAATTCTAACTTTTTGCAAGATTACTTTCATCTCTTTTCCTTTTCATTTAAAGAGCATCAATGCCACAATACTAGTAAATTACACCAACACACAAAATTTTGTAAATATCAACATCCATAAAAACAAGTAAATATATTTGTATATACTACCAAAGATCTCAAATGATGAATAAATCCAAGGGATTTAGGAAAGTGTCATAAGGTATTTACAAAACTAGTAAAAATAGAGCTTCAAATGGAACTTTTTGCTTTACTAGTCAATGGAATGGATATGTTATTATGTGTTGAATCGTGTAAGAAGTCAAATAGTCAATTAGGTCAGAGTGTGACTAAGTACAAAGTTTTGTTGGGAAGTTCCACTAGGAGATAACCGACCTAATATGGAAGTGAAAGATTTACTGAACTATGCATAATTGACTTGAAGATCACATTGAGATAATTAATGGAAATAATGGATGCATGTTTCTAGAACTTGTCAACAAAAACCTAAAAGGTTCTAAAGAGTGTTTATTGGTCAACTCTTCCGGTACTATGGTCTATGAGTAGTTGAATGGTTGAGGACTAAGTTTATTAGGGTTATTGTTAGAATATCACTCAACGTTACCATGGAATAGATCAATCCTAATGGTTTCTTTGAGGGTGCATATATTAACCTCAATGAATTGACAAAATGTACAAGGGATTACAAGATCAATAGCTAGATGTGTATGGTGCATCGACAATAACTATTGAACCAATTCATTGTCATTAGGAAGTGGGCATCAAATGACATGTAGAAGTTGAATTGTGACGCAACCTTCTCCACTCCTTGGAGAATGATCGCTCTCACCAGGACCTTCTCTGACTTTGGCCCGAAGAGCGTGAACGCTCCTCTAATTCCCTCTCAGGAATTCTCTACCCACAACTTACTCTTTACTGATCTCCCTTATCTAATCGGAAAATCGAAATTTGCTATCTCGCGAATTCTGTAGTCACAACCCTTTGCCTTGCGATTCCCCGAATCCTGACGCAGGTCAATCGCTGGCTTTCTTCCCCTTTCTATCGGAGTTCTCTCTATCGGGGTATCGCTACCTGTGATGTCAACAAATCGAACCTCCAATCTCCGAATCCTGATATGCCAAATTTATGAGACTCGTGTGGACTTGATTCCTCCACCTTTTATCCTTCCATCAGAATTTCGGAACTCGTGGGATCGCGAGTTCTGACGTCGATGGAATCGGTGCTTACCTTTCCCCGAACTCCGATACAGTGACACCTGTACTCCACTAATCCCCATGGTCCCACAATGCCATGTCACTGTCGGGATATCGCATATCATGAATCCAACCTGCGAGTGTTCTCTGCCCTCGAGAACCCCGATTCTCTGAACCCCGATTCCTTGGGATTCCTTGACACGCATCCCCATGATCAACGGTTATGATTTTATCGGGATATCGTGGATCGCGATATCACCACTCTCGCTTCACCAACTTGGTGCTCCGACTCGCGATATGCCGATATGCGATGGCACATGTAGATCTAATGATCCCTATGTATCCAGATCAACGCGCTACTTTCTCCTGAGATTTGAACTCTAAATGCTCGTACTGTAATCTCCGGGAACTTTTGCAAGATCTAACGGTCCTCGGGTTCTCGTGAAATCTCTCCAGGATATTTCAACCATCCATCCCTCCATTGATATTTCTTGTGAAATGAATTACACGCTCCTGCTGCGAAAACGTGTTCGACCACTCGCCAACCTGTGGAGTTTCTATCGGGCTTTCCACAACACCCCTGCAATTCTCCTTCAGTGAACTGTAGGCCTATTCCTCCTGAGATTTTCCTCGCTTTACGAATCTTTATGAGGACTTGTTGCGCGCACTCCTTGTGACAAATATTTGAACATGACTAAGTGTTGAAGCTTCCTCGATTTTGCGCACTCACCTGCAGCATAAATCCTTCCACTCCTTGCTCAGAATCGCAACTCCGAGTCTTCGTCCAGCCTGCTCATGCCTTGCACAGCTCCGGTGCCAAATATTCACTCTTCAGAGCTTAGAACAAAATTTATCTCTATCTGAACCCTGCAGTCACGCACTCCTTGCGGACAAATTCCACTGCACTCTATGCAGGAATTTCTTGGCTCAGAATAGAGAAACAATTGAAACTAATTTCTTACTCTCACAGATTTCAATTTAACTATGAAACCACATACATAGCATATCAAAGCAAATGTATGACCAGAAACAAACATTCATGAGAACATCAATAATACACAGAAGAAACAACACCAACCATGTGATTGAATTAAATCTCCTTTCTATTAATTCAATTCTGTACATGGGTGGTCTTCATACAATCCTCTTTTCCTGCTCTTCTCTTCTGAATGATTCGATCCTATTACAATGTACAAAGGAGGGTGTCTATATCCCGTTTCCATCTCGAACTCTACAATTGTCTAATCTAAAATTAATTTCCTATCTAACAGCATTAAATCTATTAAATGCCTTCCTATCTATTTCAGACAAGAGCGTATGGCTCAAGGTCTGTTATAATACAATAGGCGCTCCTTCATAAATGTTTCATTCAAGGATATGGCGCTTCATCTTCAATGAAAATTCAAAAAGTTATCAAGCTTATATGTCATGTGTTTAAAAACACATGCGTTGGCTCCACGCTTGCTTTGATAGTTGTGATGCTCTTGCATCATACTCCTCGGCTTGAAAACTTTCATGGGCTCCTGTCCATGAGCTATTGCACGGTCTGTCCATGCTTCTGTATCACTACTTCAGTCAACTAGCTGGCATCTTCCATTGGGTGATTCTTCCATTTGACCAGGTATTCAAAATACTGCTTTCGCCTGGTCTTCTTTCCCACTCGCTTGTCCAGTATGCACTCCATCTGCGGCTTCTCTGCAATTGGTAATTTCTTCTGCCACTGGACCACTGGTTCGTTAGTTCCATATTCTGCTTCTCCAGCCCTGTATGGGTATAAATCCAAAATATTAAAAATCGGAGATATCCCGATGCCATCCGACAACTCAATCTCGTAAGCATTCTCTCCAAACTTCTTCAGGACTCTGCAGGGTCTGATTTTCTTCATTTTCAGCTTATTGTATGTTCCCCTTGGGAACCTTTCTTTCCTTAAGTGTGCAAGAACCAGATCGCCAACTTTGAATTGAATTTGTCTCTGATGTTGATCTACTCTGCGCTTATACTCCTGATTTGATTTCTGCAGTCGCTGCTTCACCTTCATGTGAAGTTCCTCCATCACCTCAGCGAATTCTTCTGCGCTTACGCTGCTAATCGCGGTCTGTTCTGACTCCCTAAGTTCAGAAACTCCCCTCGGTTGTGTTCCATACACAAATTTAAAATGGGCTCTTGCCTGTACTCCGATTCACAGAATCGTTGTATGCACACTCTGCCTGTGGCAATATGTTGTCCCAGCTGCTATGGTGCTTTGTCACCAAGCTCCTCAATAAATCTCCCAAGCTCCTATTGACCACCTCAGTCTGTCCTTCTGTCTGCGGATGATATGCTGAACTAAAAGCCAAATTAGTCCCTAGATTCTTCCATAGCGTCCTACAAAAATGACCTATGAATTTGGTATCCCTGTCCGAGACTATGCTTCCCGACAATCCATGAAGTATGACAACCTCTTTGAAAAACAAGTTTGCGATGTGGGTCGCATCGCTGGTCTTCTGACATGAAATGAAATGTGCCATCTTCAAAAACCTGTCCACCACCACAAAGATGGAATCAACCCCTCTCTACGTTCTCAGTAAACCCAATACAAAATCCATGCTAATTTCCTCCCATGGCCTCCCTGGTATGGGCAATGGCTAATAAAAACCTGTATTATGTTTTCTTCCCTTTGAATGCTGACAAATTCAACACCTGTCAACAAACCGTTTGACATCTGCTCACATGCCTAGCTAAAAATACGATTCGCTCAACTTTGCGAATGTTTTGTCACGTCCAAAATGACCTGCTAAGCCTCCACTATGCTTTTCCTTCACCAAATTCTCCCTCATGGAGCAAATTGGAATACATAGTTGATTTCCTCGAAACAACAATCCATCCTAGATCATGTAATCTATCCATGGGATCTGATCCCTGAGAACTGGATTCTCAGCTGCTTCGTATGCTTCTCAGAAGTCTACATCTCCTGAATACATGTCCTTCAGATTCTCAAAACCCAACGTCTTGACTCTGAACTCCTGCAAAAGCAAACACTTCCTGCTCAAAGCATCGGCCACTTTGTTAGCAGTCCCTGAAATGTGTTTGATCACAAATGTGAAATTTTGCATGTACTCCACCCATTTTGCATGCTTCTAGTTCAACTTTTCTTGTTGAATCACAAACTGCAATGCATGATTATCACTGTACAGTACAAATTCCTTGGGTATCAAGTAATGCCTCCACTTCTTTAATGCATGTATGATAGCATAAAACTCTTTATCATACGTGGAGTATTTCATCTTTGCTTCATCCAGCTTCTCTCTGTACTATGCAACTGGCATGTCCTCCTGACTCAAGACCGCTCCTATAGCATACCCACTGGCATCACATTTCCCCTGAAATGTCTTCCGAAAATCTGACAACACCAGAATCGGTTGCTCTGTGATTTTCTTCTTTAACAGATTGAAGCTCCTCTCAGCCTCTGCTTTCCAGTGAAAATTTTTGTGCCACTTCTTCACTGTGTCCATCATCGCTGCGCTAATTCCACTAAAATTCCTAATGAATTTTTGGTACAAACTAGCCAAACCATGGAAACTTCTCACCTCGAAAACATTTCTCGGTGATGGCCAATTCTTGATCACTTCCACCTTCTCAGGATCCATCTTCAACTCATTCGCTGATATGACAAAACCCAAATAAATGAGCTCTGTTTTCATGAAGGAGCATTTCTTCATGTTGACCAACAGCTTCTCTTGCTGTAGCTTCCTCATCACAGTGGACAAATGTTTCAAATGTTCAGCCTTCGTCTTATTGTAGATCAATATATCATCCAGATATACGACTACAAACTTCCCGATGAATTCCCTCAGGACTTCATTCATCAGCCTCATGAATGTGCTCAGTGCATTTGTCAAACCAAATGGCATGACCAGCCATTCGTACAAACCTTCGTTCATCTTGAATTTTGTCTTCCATTCATCACCCTCAGTCATGCGAATCTGATGATATCTGCTCTTGAGATCAATCTTCGAAAAATAATTTTCCCCACTTAGGCAATCCATCAGATCATCCATTCTCGGCAGTGGAAATCTGTACCTCATGGTGATTTTGTTGATCGCTCTTGAATCAATGCACATTCTCCATCCTCCATCCTTCTTCAGACTTAGTACCGTTGGAACAACACACGGACTTAGGCTCTCCCTGACCAGTCCTTTGTCCAGCAGCTCTGATACCTTCTTTTTGACCTCCTCATTCTCCTGAGGCGTCAATCTGTACGCAGCCTTGTTCGGCAAACTTGCTCCTGGTATGAGGTCAATGTGATGACTCATACTTCTCATCGGTGGAAAGAACAAGGTAATTCGTCCACGATGATATCAGCGAACTCTCCCAGCAGTTCTTGAATCTCTTCTGGTAAGTCATCCACTCTTGTGCTAGTCAGGACAATTCTCGGTTTCCTAACCACAAAGAATTGTCGATCTTCCTTATTCTCCATCTCATTGAGAAGTTCCTTCCCACTCATGAGAAGTATCGTGTTGCTCACTTCCGACTTCACCTCCTTATCTTTTATCGGAAGCAACCTGTGTGTTGTCCCATCCTTATCCAAAGTATATGTGTTCATCCTCCCATCATGAACAACCTTTCTGTCATATTTCCATGGTCTACCCAACAATAAATGACATACATCCATGGGAATAACATCACACCAAATTTTATTCTTATACCCACCTATTTTGAATTCAACCAAACATTGTTTGGTGACACTCACCTGATGTCCCTTCTGTAACCATGATACTTTATATGGACTCGGGTGATTAGTTGTCTCCAGCTCTAGCTTTTCTACCATCTCGGTCGAAATGAGATTATCGGTGCTTCCACTGTCCATAATGACTTTGCATTTCCAGTCTTTGGCTGTGCAAGCTTTCCTGAATAGTCTGCTTTTCTGAGCTGTGTCCTCCACCTCCTTCTCGAGTGTTAAGAGAACTTTATGCATCCCAAGCGATCTTCTATTGTCTGCATCTTCGTTCTCAGCATCACGCCTCTGCGCTTCTGTGATGTGAGATTCTCCTATATCGTTCTTCTTCTCTGGACACTCGAATGACTTGTGCCCATTCTTTCCACATGTAAAACATGTGATAACTCCTCCTCTTCCTCTACCTCGACCTCTAGTACGAGGAAGAGTATTTGCATCAACATAATCTCCCCGCTAATCATTTTATTGTCTTCTTTGTTCAACCTGCGACTGTCCTCGCTGTGAGGTTCCACCTCTTTCAATCTTACCCTGAGGTTTCTGCCATTCCTCCTTGGACTTCTGGTATTTGTCCTGGGCAACTCCCTTGCCTATGGGCTGACTTCTGCCTCGCCTTCACTGACCTTGCTTACGGCTCAGCTGCTCCTCGGCTTTCAGAGCCATCTGATAAGCATCCTCAATCATTCTAATAGTTGCCATGCTTAACTCATCCTGAATGTCATATCTCATACCATTCAGATATCTCGCCACCTTCTCATCATCGCTCTCTCGATGACCTACTCGGATATTGAGCTTATAAAATTCCTCGGTGTACTCCTTCACTATCATCAACTTCTGTCTCAAGTTCTGCATTTTCCTAAATAACATGATCTGATAATCCCTTGGGATGAATTTCGCTTTCATCTTAGCGATCATCCGATCCCAGCTTTTAATTTTCTATTTTCCCTTGGAACGTCTATCTGCCTGTAGCTCGTCCCACCATAATGTTGCATGTCCCTTCAACCGGGTGACAGCATGTCTGACTTTCTTGTCCTCTTCGATCTCCTCATAATCGAAGTAGGTGTCAAGAACTTGGATCCAATCCAGCAACTCTTCTGCATCCAGGCTTCCCTCGTAGACTGGAATATCCATTTTCGCCTTTGCACCCATCCTGGCGATGGCTTTGATCAACCGCTCGGTTGATGCATATTCTGCTATGATTTCTTCTGCATGTCCAGCTTCCTCTTCTACTTCAGAATCGCTAAGATCCCCTGCGCCAACTCCGCGTCTTTGTGTTGTTTCCATCTCCTCGAGTCTTGCTCAAAGATCTCTCATTTGGCACTCCATTTCTGGATTTCCTGCTAGCCTACCTCTTCTTCGCGCATCCCTGTCCTCCGGACCAGGTGACTGCCTTTCTCTTCTGGGCAGCATGATGAATTCTCTTCTCTGCTATAAAAAACAAAGATAATCTCGCTCTGATACCACTCTGACGCAACCTTCTCCACTCCTTGGAGAATGATCGCTCTCACCGGGACCTTCTCTGACTTTGGCCCGAAGAGAGTGAACACTCCTCTAATTCCCTCTCAGGAATTCTCTACCCACAGCTTACTCTTTACTGATCTCCCTTATCTAATCAAAAAATCGAAATTCGCTATCTCGCGAATTCTGTAGTCACAACCCCTTGCCTTGCGATTCCCCGAATCCTGACGCGGGTCAATCGCTGACTTTCTTCCCCTTTCTATCAGAGTTCTCGTTATCGGGGTATCGCTACCCGCAATGTCAACAAATCAAACCTCCAATCTCCGAATCCCGATATGCCTAATTTCCGAGACTTGTGTGGACTTGAATCCTCCACCTTTTATCCTTCCATCGAAATTTCGGAACTCGTGGGATCGCAAGTTCTGACGTCGATGAACTCGGCGCTTACCTTTCCCCGAACTCTAATACAGTGCCACCTGTACTCCACTAATCCCCGTAGTCCCACAATGCCACGTCACTGTCGTGATATCGCGTATCGTGAATCCAAACTGCGAGTGTTCTCTGCCCTCGAGAACCCATATTCTCCAAACCCCGATTCCTTGGGATTCCTTGACACGCGTCCCCACGATCAATGGTTATGATTTTATCGAGATATCGTGGATCGCGATATCACCACTCCCGCTTCACCAACTTGGTGCTCCAACTCGCGATATGTCGATATACGATGGCACGTGCAGATCTAATGATCCCTATGTATCCAAATCGATGCGCTACTTCCTCCTGAGATTTGAACTCTAAATGCCCGTACTGTAATCTCCGAGCACTTTTGCAAGATCTAACAGTCCTCGGGTTCTCGTGAAATCTCTCCAGGAGATTTCAACCATCCATCTCTCCGTTGATATTTCTTGCGAAATGAATTACACGCTCCCGCTACGAAAACGTGTTCGACCAATCGCCAACCTGTGGAGTTTCTCTCGGGCTTTCCACAGCACCCCTGCAATTCTCCTTCAGTGAACTATAGGCCTATTCCTCCTGAGCTTGTCCTCTCTTTACGAATCTTTATGAGTACTTGTTGCGTGCACTCCTTGCGGTAGATCTTTGAACATGACTAAGTGTTGAAGCTTCCTCAATTTTGTGCACTCACCTGCAGCAGAAATCCTTCCACTCCTTGCTCAGAATCGCAACTTCGAGTCTTCGTCCAACCTGCGCATGCCTTGCACGGCTCCAGTGCCAAATCTGAACTCTTGAGAGCTTAGAACAAAATTTATCTCTATCTGAACCCTGCAGTCACGCACTCCTTGCAGACAAATTCCACTGCACTCTATGTAGGAATTTCTTGGCTCAGAATAGAGAAACAATTGAAACTAATTTCTTACTCTCACGGATTTCAATTTAACTATGAAACCACATACACAGCATATCAAATCAAATGTATGACTATAAACAAACATTCATGAGCACATCAATAATACACAGAAGAAACAACACCAACCATGTGATTGAATCAAATCTCCTTTCTATTAATTCAATTATGTACATGGGTGTTCTTCATACAATCCTTTGCTCCTGCTCTTCTCTTCTGAATGCTTCGATCCTATTACAATGTACAAAGGAGGGTGTCTATATCCCGTTTCCCTCTCGAACTCTACAATTGTCTAATCTAAAATTAATTTCCTATCTAACAGCATTAAATCTATTAAATGCCTTCCTATCTATTTTAGACAAGAGCATATGGCTCGAGGTCTGTTATAATACAATAGGCGCTCCTTCATAAATGTTTCATTGAAGGATCTGGCGCTTCATCTTTAATGAAAATTCAAAAAGTTATCAAGCTTATATGTCATGTGTTTAAAAACACATGTGCTGGCTCCACGCTTGCTTTGATAGTTGTGATGCTCCTGCATCAAATTGATTGTTCAAGTGGCATGTAAAGAAGAGGAACAATTGTAACTATCTCTTAGAGATGGGCCATACGAATATGAATTTCTAGAGATTGAGAGGGAGGTAGAACTTTGAAGATTACAATTGAGAAAGGATGCAATTATAGGTCTCTACAATTGGAAAAGACCACCAAAGTGGAAGACATTGAAAAAGACCACCAAAGTGGGAGACTGGTTACTTTTTGAGCAGTTTACTACACAAGTAGGTCACTCATGTCTTACACAAATCCAATAAGTTGTCAATTTGAAGTTATGTTATATGAATATTAATATCATCAATAAGATAAGCATTCAATAACTTCAGTCAATATGTGTGAAGTAATAAATGAGTATAATAATTAGTTCCCATCTAAGACTCTTTTATTTCTATAAATTAGACTTTATCATCCAAAATGAAGTCTTCGTTATAACTATTCCTTTAGTCAAAGGGTCTCTACAATTGGAAAATACCAACAAAGTGGAAGACATTGGAAAAGACCACCAAAGTGGGAGACTAGTTCCTTTTTAAGCAATTTACTACACAAGTAGGTCACTGATGTCTTACACAGAGATGTGACTAAGACTTGACAATATGTACGACATGTGAAGCATAGAGGGAGATTTACTTACCCATTATCATTAGGTCTCACTAGATGGTTTCAAGATGTGTTTTGTCAATCTAGTCCAAATATAAATGAC